>CM069458.1:60454074-60694026 GCA_035610835.1 Ophiura sarsii | reverse complement strand
ATCGAAAGAACACTTCAATAATTTGGCTTTTTATTAACACTAGCGGCGTACCCTCGCTACGCTCGGGTCCCCGCTAGATGGTTATGCCACATTACCTACCTCTGAAACCACATAAACCCCCTACAACACCCCCAAACCAGGTTGATTTAAAACCATATCCCTTTTAAAGGCATTATAAACCCCATACAACCCCCCCCCCCCCCCAAATCAGGTTGATTTATAACCATGTCCCTCCTAAACCATTTACCGTGGCTACTTTATTAACCCCTACCTCTCAAACCGCATCAAGTTAACCTTCAGTACTTTTAAAACCACATAAACCCTCTACAATCACCCCCCCCCCCCCCCCCCCCCCACTGCAACTACACTAACCAGGTGGATTTATAATCACTAACCCTCCTAACCATTTCCCGCGGCTACTTCATTAACTCTTAATCCTATCCTAAACATTTCCCGTGGTTTTACAGCCCCCCCCCCCCCCCCGGCCCATGCACGCACCCAAACCAGTTTGATTTATAATCACAACCCTCCCTAAACCATTTCCCGTGGCTACTTCATTAACCCTCGGTCCCTTAGATTGTTTGGCATGCCAACTTAAAGTAAAAAAATCAGGTTGTTTCATTAACCCCCGCAAAACACTATCCATTATAACCCTAGGCCTATCCTAAATCATTTCTCTTGGTTTTAAACCACCCCCCCTCCCTCCCCCTCCCTCCCCCCTCCCTCCCCCCTCTCTCCCCAACATGACACCAAATACCCAACCAACACACTGTACAGGCCTATAACCATTATCCCGTGTGGCTTCTGCGCCATGTGTAGGAGTGCGTGTGCCGCGCGCGGCAGTGAGCCCTTGCGCAAACATGCACGCGACGTGTTACCACGGTATGATTACGCGGTAGTACGCGCAACGCACAATGTTGGTCAATTCTAGTGGCATTATGAGCCAAATCTGAGAGGTTTTTTGCTGTTTTTGGAGCCAATTGTTAACCAATTTCACTTAAATAAACTTTAACACCCTTCCCGTTATTTCCTCTATCTTTCATGCAAATTAGGCGCCACTTTGATCACAACTAACGGAGAAATAAGGATAACAAACACACACACAACACAGAAACACACACACAAACACACACCGTTTCCAGATTTATAGTAAGATTCTCCAACAAACTTGTTTTGGGAGAACTCCCCCACCCCCCACCCCCCCCCCCCCCCCCCCCCCCCCCCTGGTGCCGCCACTGATTGTCACCCACTTACCCAAATATATGAAGATGTCAAGTCCTGTGAGTTTCATCAATATGTTGTAGCCAGGAAAAGCAGTAGTCTGTCCAAACGAATATAATTCCTAAAGTCAAAACCACACATCCTTCAACGATTTTAGCCTTAGCATTATTAAGGAGGTGTCCTGCAAGCACAACATTATATGTTAGAGAAATAAATCGCGTAGTTATATAGAACAAAACATCATACTTATCACAGAAACAAAATAAAACTGCATCTCTCAACATGCATTTTTTTTAATTTGTGGTGATCGAAAGTCCCAGTATCAATGACGTCATGGTTATTGGTACTCAAATTTGCGCAAATGCATTGTATAACTATGACTTCATTGATACCGGGACTTTCGATCGCCGCAAATTTTGAAAATTGCATGTTGAGAGATGGCAGTTTTTATTCGTTTTTTATAATAAGTATGATGTTTTGTTTTATATAACTACCAAATTTGGGCTCGATAATTCTTTTCTAACATAATAATGCACAATGTTATGATTGCAGGACACCTCCTTTAATGTTAATGCATACTGCGTGATCTACGCACTGATTGGACAAGCGTGCAGTTTTCCTCAAGCTCCGCCAACATGCAGTAAACGACTGCGTATAGTATGCAAAACCTGTATTTAGGTGGGAAACAAAATCACCAATCCCATAGCTATAAATATGAAGGCATATGATTGCCTGCACACCACCTGTAACCAAGTCCTGAGTATAAATGTTATATTAAAACTGAAGTGTCGACTTCCCTATGTTTTTGTCTGTATTTTCTGTAGCAAATCAGATATTTGGTGCACAATGAGAGTACATACAGCCAAAGTTCAACTGCGTAGGAGTTCTTAGTCAAAGCGTTCAAATAGCTTGACTCTGTCTACACATCAGCCCATGTTAAACTGCCCTGGTGCACTATAGCTTGTTCCGTACAAAATTGGCGAGAATTGTGAGACTAAGTTTTTAAATGAATCCTACTTGTCATGGGTATCCAGTGGCGGCACCAGAATCAAAAACATTTAGGGCAAAGGGGGTAAGACAAAGTTATGGAGTAATTTTATTTATTGGGGGGGGGGGGGAATTATGTGCAAAGCGCTCGAACATTTTTGCTTTTACGAGGGTCATTCAATAAGTTCTACCTCCTCCCTCATAACATCACTAATATTAATGTCAACCTCATGACATTTGTCATGATTATAGCTCTTAATCATAGCTACAAATGTGTAGTAAATGATAATTGATATCTGTTTTGTTATGACACGGTCAAAGCCAGAGAGATTTTGGACAATGGACACAGAAAATTACCTTAAAAATATACACATGTTTTTCGGGTGTTTTTTCGTATTGTATGGTTAGATATAGAGTATGATTTAGAAACTGAAAATGGAAATGAATAAATGATATCTGAATATATTACAGTATTATCATGTATGGATAAGATTGTAAACAATATTGACTCTTGTAGGCTTGCAAATAGTGTACTATCAACTCAAATGTATTGCTATGCCTTTGGCATACCAGAATACTGCCATCAGTCAAATTTTCGTTGTTACAACTTAAGCCACAATGATGCCTCGAATGTTAAATCTTTACCATAATAGTCACTTTATGAGTTTTACTTATGTGCAACCTTCAGAATAGTCAATCAGGTAGTCAATGATAGAACATTATCGCTTTGACAGACTTTAAATCCCTCCATTTAGTTCGATATATTGATGAATTCTTAGTTCTCATGAAAGTCAAATATGACTTTTACAGGGTTCTCTAGGGGAAGGGTATACTGAATGGTTGTCCTGACCTGGATCTGGCTAATCAAAGGGCATATTTTTTTCCAAATCAATCAGTCAACTTTATTGTTTACAGTCTGTTAAAGAGATATCTGACATTTAGAACGGTTATAATTGACCGAAAGGTATGTTTTGCCTCTTACAATTGGCCAATTGAAAAGCACTTCGGCGATATTTTGCTGTTTTTCATCCGTTTCCGTCACACTAAATCGAGGTTTGGTTCTCACTGCATGTCCGGAAAAGTACAACCAGTACTCAGATCAATTTACATTGGATTTGTAGCTGAGGTTCCAAGCTACAATCGTGTGATATTTGATAAGACTGGCTCATATAATAATAGAGTTATGAGGTAGGAGGTAGAACTTATTGAATGACCCTCGTATGTACAAATTGCCTGATATTACAAATTCAACATTTTCAATTATTTGGGGACAAAACTGGATGTGGCTTGAGCTGATTGAGGGGGAAGGGGACAAGGGTCGTGACTAGGGGAAATCTCACCCTGGTCTCCTTAACCCATTTAAAACTAATACATTATGGACTGGCATCCATCAGTTGCGGCAACAGCATCAACATTTTACAGAGGAAAGAGGGGGGGGGGGGGACAAATTGTGGGGGTGGGGGGGGGGGGGGGCAAGAGAAAAAGTACAGTAAGATGCGTTAAAATTGCCTGACATTTCAGACCAATTTAAAGCTAATTTAGGGAAGTTTGACATGAAAGTCAACATTTTTGATTATTTGGGGTTAAAATGGGGTGGTGTTTGAGCTGACTGGGGAAAAGTGGTGGTGGGGGTGGGGATATATCTATTTGTAAACATGTTATTTTATCATGACTGGTGTCAAATGAAAGATGATGATGTTAGCTTTAATATGATACCAACATATGTGAATATAAATCACGAATATCAGAATTGTGATTGAAAAACCATACATTTTTAGCAATAGATTGTGCGGAGGGAAGAATCTTAAAATATTGAAAATGGTCAATCTAATAGAGTGAAATTACAGTCCGAAATATTGACATTTCACTCTATTAGGTTGACTATTTTAATCTTTTAAGATCCTTCCCTCAGCACAATCTTAAAAAGAACGACCCATAATCTTTTCTGACGAACCTGTCCCACAATGCAATATTAAGGGGCAGTCCAACACCTCAACAATTTTGGTGGGGCTTTTAAAGAATGACCCATAATCTATCTTTTTTCAATCTTTTGATTTAAGAGAGAATTAAGGGGCAGCGTAATGACTCAACAATTTAATTTATTAAGGGGCGGCGTCCTACAATGCAATACTTTTTGCAGCCTAATGCCTTAACAATTTGAATGGGCAGTGTAATTTTACATGGTGCTTTTAATGAACGACCTATAATGTGTTGCATTGTGGGATTGGATGGGGCTTTTAATTTATTACGGGGCAGCCTAATGCCTCAACAGTTTGGATGGGGCTATAAAAGAACAACCCATAATATATTTTGGTCAACCTGTCACATATCATTGTGGGATTGGATGGGGCTTTAATTTATTAAGGGGCGGCGACGACCCATTATGTCCCAATGCAATATTAAGGGGCAGTCCAACACCTTAACAATTCGGATGGGGCTTTAAAAGAATGACCCATAATCTATCTTTGGACGAACTTTAAAAGAGGGAACCCATAAACTATCTTTGGACAGGGCTTTTAATGAACGACCCATTATCTATTTTGGCGAATCTGTCACATGATACTGAAATTCGGTCCCAATGCAATATATCAAGGGGTAAAGAACAACCCAGATTGTCCCAATGCAATATTAAGGGGCAGTCCAACACCTCAACAATTTGAACGGGGCTTTTAAAGAATGACCTATAATCTATCTTTGGACGGAGCTTTTAAAGAACGACCCATAATCTTAACTTTTTTCAATCTTTTGATTTATAGAGCGAATTAAGGGGCGTATAAGACTCAACAATGTACTTTGCAATATTAAGGGGCAGACTAATGTCTCAACAATTTAAATGGGCGGTGTCATTTTACATGGGGCTTTTAAAGAACGACCTATCATTTGTTGCATTGTGGGATTGGATGGGGCTTTTAATTTTCTCAAGGGTGGCCCAATGCCTAAACAGTTTGGATGGGGCTTTTAACTCTTGACTCCAGGCTCACTGCACTTAAAGGCATATTATGTGATCTTTTCCAAGAGGCACCCTCTATCCATGATTTTTTTTAGAAAGTAGATTTTCTTGCAGATTTACATTTCTGATCATAAATCATAAATACAGCGTGTCCCAAAAAACTGGGTTCAAAAGTTTGCGAGCTTATAACGAAATAAGTAGGAATTATGGATAGTTTATATTTAAGGATTTCAAACAAAATATACCTGACCTTAATTGGGTAAATTTGGAGACCAATCCGATATAAACCTTTTGAAATACAAAGATTTGATTAGAGCGTGGTCAGAACCCATTTGTCCCGATTTAAGGAATAACCATCCGTGCGTTGCATGAAACTGCGCTATGTGCAGTATTCCCGGCATGGGGTTTATTCTCCGAAAGAACTTAACAATAACTCGGACTATAACAAAGAACATTTTTGTTAATGTTTATGTAAATAATGAACTTGTATTATTGGTATATGACCAAGATAATTTTATTTACTGCCCAAGTCTTTGTAAAGAATGAATGCAAAGGCAAAACATTGACGAAGTCACAACAATGTGCAATTGCAACACATCGGGATGTTCCTTGAAAAGTGGGACAAATGGGTTTTGACCACGCTCTATTAAAATCTTTGTATTTCATAAAGTTTATCTTGGATTAATTACAGAGTTTAACTATTTAAGGTCATGTATATTTTGTTTAATATCCCTAAATATAAACTATCTATGTTTCCTACTTTTTTAGTTGTACGCTCGCAAACTTTTGAACCCAGTTTTTTGGGACACGCTGTATATACAGAGCAATACAATTCCTAATTACTTCAAAATCATGGTTTTTGGGGGGTTGAAAATAGATTGTTCGCTAGCAAAAAATATATATATTTTCACTCTATTTTCAATCTAAAAACATGATTTGAAATAATTAGGGATCGTATCGCTCTGTAACTCAGAATAATTATATTCATGATTTATGATCAGAAATATAAATCTGCAAGAAAATCTGCTTCAATTTTTTTTTTGAGGATTGAGGACGTCCCCTGGAAAAGATCACAATAATATAGCTTTAACCTGTAGCCTTTTTACCAAGCTTCGCGCCAGCGAAGATGATGACTTCACCGGCGGTGCTTCTCCGATGTACTTTTCCCCAAAAAGCTTGAGTTTGGCTCCAGTGAAGATGATGGCTTCACAGCGGTGCTTCTCTGATATATAGATTTCCCCCCAAAAGTCCGAGCTTCGCGCCGGCGAAGATAATGGTTCACCGGCGGTGCTTTCAAGCTGGCGAAGGTGATACTGAAAAAAGGAAGACCTTTTCTATGTTGCATTTTTGTTTATAAAGGTTGAGCTTTGCGCCATCGAAGATGATTTTTAAAAAGGTTGAGCTTCAAAAACGGTAGGGCTAAAGTTTAGCCACTTTGACCGGGAAGACCTTTTTTTGTAAATGGGTGGGGACGAGAGCCCAATTTGAGTTAGGTCGGTTTAGATTAGCACTGTTAGTAAGGCATGGAGCCCGAATTTACGTGCCAGTTTGGGGCTGGGATGTCACGCGACATTTTGAGTGAGTCGCTATTAGAACTTGACCAGGAACTTATCAGTAGGGGGTGGGGGGCGGGGAAATAAAAGTGAACCTAATAAACTTTGCCGAGTAAACAACTGTGTGTGAAAATGTGATAGTTTACCCTAATTTTAATTGAGGTACATTTCAGCTATAAATGAGTTTCTAATAAATCCAAATCATGGGGCACATGCGTGCATAACACATAAAACATTGCTATCTTTGGGTTTTTTTACCGTCATAAATCCATGATTCCCCTTGTCAAATGAACCGACAGTGCCATACCGACACACTCAAATATTGGGAGGGCTGATCCCCCTGGCTACACCACTTGGGAACTTACCTAGGTTGAGTCCCATGGTTGAGTGGTAAAAACTAGAGAGTATACTCTGTTGATAGTATAGTACATGTAAAATGCATTCCTCAGGCTCAGAATAAAAACTTGGGCAACTATTGGATCCAACATA
The DNA here is from genome assembly GCA_035610835.1 of Ophiura sarsii. Taxonomy (NCBI): domain Eukaryota; kingdom Metazoa; phylum Echinodermata; class Ophiuroidea; order Amphilepidida; family Ophiuridae; genus Ophiura; species Ophiura sarsii. Next base: position 60,686,826 of record CM069458.1, on the reverse strand, counting down.
CATTCATGGCAACGATGCTAGACTTTAATCATCCATGATAGAAAAAAGTATAACAACAGTGTAAACAACTATTTAGGCAAGATTGGTATGTGTAGCATGTAAGTTGCATTACGCAATTGCACCTTAAAAGTTGCATTACGCAATTGCACCTTAAAAGTTAAGCATATGACACACCAGTCCATCAAGAAATATATCATTTAATATGATCAGATTAAGAACGGTCAATGGAGATTTGTTTCAAGCTTCGATAAACACATGAAGGTTTGTCCTGTATTAATAACACAAATCAAGTGCATAAATTGTAGAATGGATACAGACAAAACCACAAAACCTGTTGTTCACCGCTGATGTACAGGGTGAGCAAAAAACACACTTTCAAACTCAAGTTCGGGGTTTTTATTTCTAAAAGTCTTGTGTTCAAATATCTCAGATTTTTTTCTTCCTCTGGCAGTAAGGGCTATCTCATTAGTTTTCAAAAATAATGTAATTTGTAAAAATGTGTTGTGGAAAACATATTGTATGCTCGTTTAGACAAACTTATACATTTTAAAAACCAAACAAAGATTATGGTATACCGTGTGCTACCCAAAACATTCAGGTGTATTGATCAGTATTCATACACTCTTAGTAGTGTCGAACCAATCAGAAAGCAAGAAACTAAAATATGCAGCGTGCGTAAAACGTGCGAATCGGGGATGCACATACACACTCTACCATCTAATCGGGGATACACCTGCAAACGGGGATATCATGTCACAGTGCTATCCAAGTGGGGTCCCCTATTAGCATGCACCATGTGGTACCCCTGTTAGATAGTACAATTCCCACACACACAAATATACACACAAAATGGCGGAAAATATCCCCAATGTGTGGGTGTAGGGTGTATAAACAATATCCCCAATTGCATAGTATGGAACTCATATCCCCTATTCACACGTCTTACGCACAGGGGTGAGTGCATTGAGAGTGTCTAATGCACTCCATGTGTGCGCCGTTCTTTCTTTGTTTTGATTCATTTTGCGGGTGTGCCGGTTTTCACTGCGGGTGATAGTAAACTTGTTAACATGTTTTTATTCGTTTTTACATAGATCAAAATTATGCTCAAATACTATTATACTTCAGAATGGAAAATAATACTTCGAATGTATACACACTACACACACAATATCTTGTAAACTAAAATTGATTTATTTTATAATACATTCTTACATTTATAACATTGCTATAATAATAAATACCCACCCCTACCTGTATTCCTTACACAATAATAGTACACATATTACCCCTGACAAGTTTTAGTGATGTCCAATACAGCTGTGGGTAAATGGGATTTTGTTGATGTCACCCATATACAGGGTGTCCCAACCCATATACAGGGTGTCCCAGAATGTGTTGTGTATGAAAAAATAGGAAAAAATAGAAAAACATCATTGTAGTCTAAACTTTTTCTACTTTAATGTACTCTGTCAATTTCATGAAAAGAAATTATCCGTTCTGATATGGCATGACTTGACTTATAAGGTTGCTTAAATATGCTTGATTAAACTTGAGCACTCAAAGTTGAATGTTTGCCAGTTGTTGATGAATAATACTTTTTTAACAGGCAAACATAACAGCAATTTTACACACTGATATCTTGATTTTGTTTGGTTTTACTCAACCAACCATATCTTTAGGTAGGCTAAAGCAAAAAAAGAAGGGAAAAGTATATAACAGTGATTTTATTTTGTGAAGCTCATAAACAACAAGGCTAATTACTGAATGTTATTTAAATACTACTTTCCACAAAAGCAAATTTTTTCTAAAAGTGGCACAAGCCTGATTGTGAGTGTTCATACTTGATCAAACATATCTTTTTTAGGTTGATCAAAGCAAATACAATCTAACGAACGGCATTTAAAAGCCAACTAAATTATCTTTTAGCTTGTATTATACACTAACGCCAAATTCTGAATATTTAATTAGAGCCCTGACATGGAACACAATGCACCATTTTTTTAGATATATTCCTATCATATTCATAGCTAAAAAAATGCACCTTTCCTGGATAAATCATTCCGGACACCCTGTATTTGTCAAACGTTACACTATAGATGAGGTGACCGTTGTTTACATCAGTAGTGTTTACATATTGATTAGCGCCTGGTCTAAAGACATGCTAGGGGTACTAGTCCATGACTACTGCATACATCATACTATGAAAGCAAAACACACATCACTGAGCGCCAATTTTAAAAGCACATGCCCTTATGGTGCGCACGCAAACCGCCGGGCAACCAGATTTAGTACCTGGTCTCTCATTGTGCTTAGGGATGCATACCATGACTTCTGCACTATTACACCGTAAGCATGGTAAGTAATGATCAATCAAGTGTGAATTAAAGCACCGTTCCCTGTAGGTGCGCACGCAAACCGCCGGGCACTACGTCACCGGTCACACCATCTATACCAAATACCAATACAATTAAATTACTACATGTATTTTATTTTAAAAGTCACTTTCAGACAAGGCATCACAATACCTTGTATTTTGGCTTTGAGAAAATACACGTTTAGGGGGTGTTTTTACCAACTGAAAAATCAAAATATGCATCATGTGACTCAAATAAACTTTTTCTCTTGACCATGTGATGACATCATCAAAACAAAACAAATTGTTCTAGTTTCATAACAACAATGTGTAGAATGCACAGAGTATAGAATAAACATAGTCAAACAAAGTAATAATTATATATTATATAACGCATGAAAATATTCTAGCCATCTGATTAGTGGATACTACATCAGATAACACAAAATAGTTGGGGTTTTTTAGTACTTTTTGAAAGACAAAAACGTATGATTTTGCCATAATGGCATGGAGGATCGACTCCCCTGTAAGATCTACTCCCCTGTAAGATCTTTTTCATGTTTTATTTGATCAAATCGCACACAAAAATAGTTTAAAATAAAATATAAAACAAATATGGACTGCTCTTTATTCGTGAAATGGGTGAACTATTGTCATCGGTGATCTGGAGACCTAAGCCTACTATTTTCCCACAGCCTTCGGCTTCGGGAAAATAGTAGGCTTCACTCTCCAGATCACCTTGGGGCAATAGTTCACCCCATTTCCCTCATGAACAGTCCATATTTGTATATTATTACACCTCATAAATATTCATGAGATAATAGGCATAAATACTGCAATTTCATTGGTCAATTGAGCTGGCCACAGTGATAATAAATTGAGCTATTGAAGAAATTGAGCTATTTCCCGTGTGGTAGTTTTGGCTACTTCCCTACAACCTCATCCCCAGAGTCACAGTGAGGTGTAATAAAGCAAATACTACATGGTATGATCGGGGCAATAGGGCACACTATTTTCCCTCGGTACTGGCTACAGGCCTACCACCCCTCACCCTCCGGGTTCGGGGTGGTAGGCCTGTAGCCAGTACCTCGGGAAAATAGATTGCACTATTTCCCCTCTAACCATGTAGTATTTGTATAATATTGAATGGCATTGAGTGTGATACAAGAATATTTTCATATCAAGTGCAATATATTCTTGCGTCACACGAAAATAAGCCATTCAATATTATTATTTATAAAAAAGACTGTTTTATTAAATTAAATTAATCATACAGAAATGACTTTAATCTCAGCGAGATGAAATGTGGATCTAAAATACATACTCATCCCCATCATCTGCGCATAGATATGTGTACATCTTCTGCGCCGCACAATATTTTTTTAAATACATGTATTGTGCACATCCGGGTACACAATATTTTAAAATAAATACACAGTTTTATTGTACATACTGTTTGGTTGGGAGTCCAATTATAAATAATAATACTACGTATTCAACAATTGAGGTAATATCGCAGTTGCTAGACTAGACAAGAGACACTAACATTTAATATGTTGGTATCAAACTTATTATATCTTACTTTAATGAGCTGACAAATAACTCCTCATTTACAGCGCTGAATTTGTGAATTTAAGATGTTTTTTGTTTTTTTAAGAAATTGTTTTGAAATTTTTCTTTGAACTAACTATCTCTGAAAATTTGATTTGATTTTGATAACCAAGAACAATCACATAAAGTTTGTGTGGTTTTCAATGATGTCATAAATGTAATAAATGTTATAGGGCTTCACAGCTTTAAAAATATTCCATAATGCATAATGGTCACCATACAAGTTATTGTCTGCATACATTTTGTATGAAATATGTAGCAGTTGTAGTTGTGCCCATGTCAAATGCCATTGATGCTAAGTACACCATGCACACAAAGGAACCATGAAAAACAAATATATTTAAATAAAATTAATATAAAACAAAAGCTTTTCAGTTAGTAAAGTGTTTTTAAAGCTTTTCAAGCTTTTTAAATTGAAAGACCTGACACAATAAATGTTCAGCCTGTAATGCTAAACAAACATGCCTTTATAACATGCCTATAACTTCTAATTTTGAAGTTAGGCAAGAACAACGAAATGGTTTGTTTGTCCATAGAGGGTCCTCAAAAGGTAGGGTCGGTTGGGGCGGATTTCTTTTTCTTTTCTTTTCTTTCTAGTGGTTGTTCTGGCCCAGTCCTAGCCAGCACACAGAATTCTGAACCATGACAGATCTTTTGGATGACCCACACTTGACCCAAAATAACTCACATAAAACTACATGGTATGGGGTCACATGGGGGTTAAGGACATATACTTGACTTTAACACAAAAAAAGTGTAAAAAGATATCTTTAAAAAAAATGTTTTTGATATATTTTTTTAATTTGTTTTTCTTTTTGAAAAAAGAAGAAAAAAGTTACACAGTCGGGACTATAGTACACGGTCGGTTGGATGTGAACGAACAGACATATTTTGTTTGTGCTTAATGCTTAAAAAGTCTGATCTTCTGCTGTCTGCTCTTTTGTCGTCTGCTCGTCTGTACTTGGCTCATTTTGTGTCGTCTGCTCAGTCTCTATGCCCTTATTTGTATTCTTTGCATCTTTAGTCTCCCCATTGTTAAGCAGTGTAGTAGCCTCGCTGTCCTCTTCTGATACATAGTTTAGCATCAAATTCTGTAAGTAGAAATGTGGAGATAGAAAAACATTTTGCAAATAAGCTAAGTGCTATGCGGTGGGGTTTTTTAATTTTTGTTTTAGAAAATAGGCTATGAGGTATGCAATTATTTTATTTTTATTTTTTTTGCTAATCCAAGCTTCAGAGAACTTTTTTTAACTTTTTTTCTAAAAATCAAAAAAAAAAAGGAGGTTTTTTAGGCCTCAGCGCATAGGCATACGCATAGACCTATGCGCCGTAGCTCATTTCACATACCAATGCGGGCGGGCTTCTGAGACAGACTATCTTCTTTGTTTGGCCTAAGAACGAGAACTTATTTTTTCATTTGCCAAACTTTTTGTTGTCTACTCTGCCTATGTTCTGTAGTTGTGTTCACATCTTCATAGTTATAGACATGTTCCGATTTCCGACCCGATTTTCAACTTGATATTTTCTATTCTACATATACATGAAGGGTCATCCTTAAAATAGTTATATTCCAAAGTTTGAGTTGCATAACTCCAGTGGTTCTTATTTTAGAAGCACACAGTGACATGAAATTTGCCCATTGAGAAGTACACAACTAGCAGGGTGGTTAACCACCTTCGGTGGTAATTTACGGCATTTTGGCCTATTGGCCATCTTAATTTAATAAACAGTCGCACTTGTATCAGTTTGGTTGCCAATATCCCCTCCACACCTCGACTCTGATCATAGTAAAAACTTACCGCGACTGGTGTAAGGTAGTTCTTTACAAGCACACCGCTTCCATCGGGTAAAGCGCCATCTGCTGCTGTGAATAGTGGAATGCGAGCAGAAACGAAGACATTCATCCCAAGGGTTAGTAACGATGCGACTACGTGCATAACGAATGATACCACAAAGTTATACGGTTCATCGACTTTCTTTATCCCGGTGTATATGATAATAACGTTCCAAAAACCACGCCATAAGCAGGACATCAAGGTGAAAGCGTAGAGCCAGTATGCTATTTCCCAGAGTATACGTTTCCATGGTGACACGAGTCTCTTGGATATCTTTGATGCAGGGAATTGAATCACAACTAATATCCAGAACATATTGTATCCGATTATCACCGTGACCCATGCGGAGAGAGTTGGAGATTCGGGCAGCATGTACAAGTCCAAGATGTTAAAAGCGCCCCTCCACGCTGCGATGATGAGATACTCAATAACGAGGGCGGTGACTATGGCGTCGATGACATACAGGCATTTTTGTTTCAGGGAACCGTCGTTGTCGTGAGGGTTCACCCCAAATCTGGTCGCCTGACTGCACGGATTTTGTTGCGAATCAAGGTGCAAATTCATCGGCATGGATACGCCACTGTTGAGACTACGTAGACAACACAGTCCGGATAATCCTATGATAAGCGCTAACCATGAGTTCAACGCACTTTCACCTATTATGTCCCAAAGGCTTACCCATACTGCCATACGTGCCATGAATATGACATACATCTCTCCGCGTAAGAACACCGCCCGAAATGCCGGACCGAACGACTCTGACGACACGCAAGGTCTAATAGGATACTGAATAAGGTATATGAATAACACGATCAAGCTGCCGCACGCCAAAACAATCCAGAAAGCGACGTTGAGATTCTCTTCCCCAGCTATGAGTTCCACTAAGTTGAAGAGTAATTCCCAAGCGCTGACCCATAGTGTTACGGTCAGTGGTGTGATGATGACCGCATTGAGGAGTATGTCCAGGACGAACAGGTACCAGCCTTTTGCTGGCCATGTCGGAAATTGGCAAAACATTACGCTGACAGCAGAAGAGTTATTAATAGGGCACGTCTGCTTAAAAAGCTTGCTTGTCAGATGTCCTTATAGCACACATATATCATCAGGATCCATGATGTACACCTCGTACTGGCTCAAAATGTTTCGACTAACACACTTCTCCCTGACGTCTGCCTGACAGGACGGGTGGGTCACCAGCTGGACAAAAATATGACACAAAAACCTACTGCTTGTCAGATGTCCTTATAGCACACATATATCATCAGGATCCCTGATATACACCTCGTACTGGCTCAAAATGTTTTGACTAACACACTTCTCCCTGACGTCTGCCTGACAGGACGGGCGGGTCACCAGCTGGACAAAAATATGACACAAAAACCTACGATAGAACGCTGGGCCGTTTTCCGGGTAGCTAGACCTGTTCGTCTGGATTGTACAAAAAGAGAGACAATTAATATTATGGTATCTTTTCATAACAGCTGCTTATACACTTGTGAAGCAGTAATTAATAACTGATATATGATGAAAGGATGGGATTCTAGAATGGGATGATGTCAGTATGTATGTTGTACAAAATTAATGCTATGTTTCCAGGACCAAAATGCGAAATACATTTTAGGGTGTATTTTTTAGTTTGTTTTGAGATAAACCTGTGAAAGTAGCCTATAAATCATAAAAGCGTAAGTGTAAGTGTGAGAGTTCCTCTTTTTAGCTGATTTCCTCTTTTTTTAAATTTTTCTTTTGCCAAAATTTCAGCCTTTTCTTTTCTTTTCAGCCCATATTTGGCATTTTTGCCCAATTTTACGCTGTTTTTCCTTGTTTTTCCTTGTTTTTTTATTTGTGGCCTCTCACACCCCTGTAATAAATATGAAGGACTTTAAGTCAAAAATGAAAACATTGTGCAAATTAAGTAGTGTTCAGAAATACAGTGTAGTTGAAATTACTCTATAACAAACAAACAAATATGGAAAACCACAGGAAACACAACGTTTTTTAAAGTCTTACGCTGTATTTTCAGTTTTTGATTATGGTTAAAATGATTTGACAGGTGACATTGGCCTACTGTTAAAGTGTTAATCTTCGCACGTGTAAATCTTCGCGCTTCGCACATTTTGAACAATTTTGCTTATTTTCATTTTCGCGATTTTAAGCTTCCGTACATAGACCTACATAAAAATGAATATATTTGCGGGGTTTTATTTTCGCGCTTGCTGAGTTTAGCGCGAAAATAAATGTAGCGTGAAAATTTCCACTTTTACAATATGTCAAATTGTAATCATAATGTATTTGTTCCTGCATTGAGGTCATGAAAATTTAGCAAAAAATGTACCCATTTCTAACGTTAAAAATTATGATGTTGAGAAATTTAATTAGCAGTGATGGCCATTCAACATCATTTGAAAAGAAATATTAATATACCTATTTTGAACCGTACTGTTAATGGGAATTGCTTTGGGAATAGCTATAGCATATGGCGTGTATGGGTTCATTAAAAAGGGCATAAGAATTAGTTGACGGTAAGGTTTTCTATTAATAATTACTGAATAGTGATTATTTTTCTGGAAAGAAATAATATTTCCACCAACTTGGGCTGTTATTTGTATGTTATTTTGCAATGTGTGAAACAGTGACACTTTTAAGCCCCCCTACCCCTACCTCCCCCCCCCCCCCCTCACCCCTATCCTCCGGCCCCACCCTGCCTCTAAAAAAGATAGCAATCTCTCTGCTTGCCTTACACATACCTTTCAATTTCAAATATGAACCTGAGGAGGGGGAGGGGGGCAAGGAATAAATTACCGTTTGTTTAATATGGCCCTTGCTTTCTGTTTTAAGTGGGTGTTTACCTTATTTTAAAAAATGTCTTGATTTTTAGCCATGGTTAACGTTTGACCTCTAGCAGTATTGTTGAGATCATGGTGAGAGTTCACTTCTAATTTCACCACAAATCCCAGCCCCATATCATTCACTATCGAAGTGGTTATAACCCCCTGGAAACTGAATCGCACACCTTTTGGTGTGATATGGTTCAGGCCACAGGCTTTATGTGGTGATCAATACAATCGGGGCTCCGTACTCAAAAGCGTGATCCAGTTTGACATAGTGATGATCAGATTCCACATAACACTTTGATGCTGAATAAAAAGCAAATTATTTATCCCAATCTCCTTGACAACTTAATTTGTAATTCTAACAATTCGTAATTGGATATAGGCCGATTCCCTTCAAAAGGTATTTGCACTGTGTGACAATACCTAATTTTGATTGCAATATACAGAGTACACTGATTATGTTAATGGAATCAAACATTTACAATTGAAGCTCAAATACATTAAACCTAAGTATTTTGATTAAACGCTGTCTGAAGGCCAACATTGGAATTAAATCAAGTATTTATGTTGCCTAGCATTTGATTATTTCTAATCTAGAATAAATTGTTAGCCATATGTCAATTGTACACACAGTACCATATGTTGCGATATAGCCCTTCATAGGCTTTTTTATTACAAAACCTACGTGTTTCGTAACAAATAAACCATTGTCATGTACATATTGCGCATTCAGAGAATAAATTGTTCCTTTAAATATAAAATCATTAACACACCACCTTTATTAACGTCGTAATAAATCAAATCAAATATTAATTAAATCCATGTTCCACGCTCAATTGATGCAATTAACCCTATCACTTCTGGGATGGATATGTGGAAACAACTATCCGGCAGTGGGCAAAATTTGGCAGGGAAAACCGAATTTGGGGCGACAGGAGTCGAACCCTGGCCCACCAGCATGCAATACATTGTCTTAGTCCACTCGACCAAGGGGTCACACTCCTGTAATTAACAATTCCATTCGCATTTATCACCCACTGTGATCGCTCGGGGAGATAGACTGAGGAAATACATTTCAAATGGGATTTTATGGGGTTCAGGAGTGTAAGGGTTATTATTTAAGCCATATTTATGTTTAACGCTTTCCATGCGGCAGGCGGCTGCAGACGACATTCCAAAATTTCACAAAATGTTTCAAAAATGTCGCAATTATTGAATTTCATTATCATATTTGGAATCACCATGAGAAATGCATTGGATTAAGTACAAACATGCCTAGTATTGGTTCAGTAATCATTGAGATAGACCTTGAAAATTGTGAAAGGTTTCTGAAAAATCTTTTTTGTGCATGGTAAATATAATAGCCGCGTGGAAAGTGTTAATATAAATCATACGATATTAGCATTTCCAATCAAATAATATGCAATATAGGTCATACACGACATGTAGCAAGAAGCAATTAGTTTATAACATGCATCATTAACTACATTAATTTTGAAATCAAAAACAGAAAGGTCAACTCTGATTAATAAAACCTGTCATACATGTATGATGTCAAGCTTTTTAATAACAATATGTGATACTGAAACCAATTGTTCCATATTATTATTAAATAGTTGTTTTAAATGTTAGTGAGGCGACAGGAGAGAAACCTTGTTTCTATTTGCCCGACCGACCAATTTTTTCTCGAATTTCAAAACAAAAAATATAAATAAATGTTGATCCCCCCTCCCCCCGGTGGTTTCAGTCAACATTGACTTTGGGTATGCATGATCGTTCCAAAAATCGCAGAAAAGGGGGGATTTCTGTACCATGTCCATGATTTCCCCAAATTATGGGTGTTATTTGAAGCTTTGTCTGCGATTTCCAAAAATTAGGGGTGTTTTTCGAAGCTATGTCCGCGATTTCCAAAAATAAGGGGTCATTTTGGAAGCTTTGTCCACGATTTTACTACTTTTGACTGTAAAAATGAAACTCTTATAGTCTTAAAGGTATATTGTGTGGTCTTTTCCTGGGATGCCCTCAATCCAAAATTGGAAGCAGATTTACTTTTCTGATCATAAATCATAAATTCCAAGTTACGACATAGCGATAGGAATCCTAATAACCTCAAAATCATGGTTTTAGAGTGAATTTAGAGTAAAATTTGTAAAATACGTTGTACCGTAGCGGTACAATCTATTTTCAACCCATAATTTTGAAGTAATTGGGAATCATATTGATCTGTAACTTAGAAGATCTTGATTTATGATCAAAAATGCAATTCTGCGATAAAATCTGCTTTCATAGTAAAAATCAATGATAGAGGGCGCTACTTGGAAAAGATCACATATGCCTAATTTTAATAATTTGCTGATGTTAAATCAGGCCTCGAAATAAGGAGGGCCCTCGGGTCAAAAGCCCTAAAAAAATAGTGAGGACCCTTGACTCTTCTATCATGGGGGTCCTCAGGACCCACAAAAATAAAATACATCCAGAAAATTGTGTGCATTTTTTTAAACAAAAGATGTTGCTGATGACGGACATAGCCTATGATTAACAGCAGGATTTAAAATATGGGGAATCCACATTATGTTATGATATGTTATCCAGACATCTTAAATCCAAAGGTAGCCCCACTCATGTCGAATTTCAAATGTTTTGGACCCTTGAAAATAAGTGAGGACCCTTGGAATTTCAGAGGCAAGGGTCCAGAGGACCCTTTGATTTGTATTCTTATTTCGAGGCCTGTTAAAGATGTATGTGGGATAATAATAATCTCGCATGAATATCATTAGTTAGCGAGGTTAAGTGATTGTTTGATATAACACCTATCTTGGCACCGTATACAGTGCGGGCATGATGTTGGAATCAACCAATCACAGACTAGCCGGGTATGCTGTAAACAAATTGTACAGCCTTTCACTCTCTCATGTGTTCAGACGGTCAATTTGGTCATGGTTCATATTCCGTTTTATATGTTCTACCTGGGTGGACGCACCTCAGATAACTCTTATGATTTTGAATTAGTCTATATTTCTTGTCTTCAGCATATCTTTACTTTTCTTGCTATGTCTCAAATTCTACTCTACTTTGTAATAAATACACCGCTTTCTTTACAACACTGAAGTTGGTGAAATCTTTCACTGTACTGATACTATTAATTATTACATCCATGATGTGGCTTTCTAAATGTACCATTTAGTGAACTATGCTTTGATCTCAAAGTAAGCTTACCTTCGTGTATGTAGGCCTAACAAACTAGTACACTGATATAGTGACAACAATATGCAACAGAAATTGATGCGACAGCTTCAAACATATGTATCATGTTTTGACACTTTTCTATGTGTAGCTGTAGCTGCTATTCTTATCTGAAATGTTGTGCCCTTCAGTACGTATGTTTGAACCAAGATTACAAAAGCAACACCAGCGCACCCATACCGTCAGTGATCCAATATGCTCGAGCCACTGCACCACATTTCAATTTTGTATAGGCTGACATACTGGAAAGCATTGTATTTTTTGGTACAGGCTAGTTAAATGGTCAATCAGTCACAGCCAGCATTATTTACAGTAACAGTTGTTTACAGTGTTACCAAGTGAAAGTGATTAAGGTCACCCAATTGTTGGCAACAAGTAGCCCAATAATGTAAACTTAATGCAAAGAATATTTGCAGTAGAGCCCAATTGTGCTAATTATAATAGTACACTATTGAATAGGATTCAGTGTCCTTGACTAGAGATCAATACACAGTTGGTTTTTCACTTTTGGTTCCACTGCTATTCAAATTAAGCTATAACCCATAAGGCAAAAAAAAAATTGTTTGATTGTCCTCCTCCGCCCGACCCTCTTAATCATTCCGACTGAAAAACTTCTTTTTTCTTGATTTTTGTTGTTGTTGTTGAAAATTTCATTTTTTTACAAATATAAGTTGAAAATCAAAATTTTCATTTTTTCATTTTTTTTTTTAAGTGTTGAGAAAATAAAAATATCAAAAATATTAAAGATTTTGTTCCCCGTTTTGGTTACCACAACAAGTACATCTCATTTTACTTTTGGTACCTGAAAAAAGGGCAAGTGAGAAGAAAAATTTTTTAAAAAAATTAACTTTTCCCGATCGACCTACCCAACTTTTAAAAGTGATCTATGGACAATCAAACAATTTTTTTCTGGCCTAAGTTCTGATATAGCAGATATGGTTTTCACAGAGCCCAGGTATTTAAAGTGACTTGACTTGTTTAATGCACTTATCAATTGCATCCCCTGCCCCGGGGGACCAGGGGCATGGTGGGGACCATGCGGGGACTGTACGCAATCGTACAAAAAACGTTGCCCGGCTATGTGGGGGCGTGTACCGGGGATGTACAAAAGGTGCCCCCGCTAGCCGGGGCGTGTAGCGGGGGCGTACATCACTCAGAAATAAGCCGGGGAATGGCCGAGCAGTGAAACGGGGCGTACGCTAGGGTACATGTGTACACCCCGGCTTTACACTCACAGAACGGGGACGTACGATAAGGTACACACAATGTATACACCGGCTATGGGGGCCGGCCAGGACCGTACGGCGACGTACACTTTGCCCCGCCCACGGGGGCCGGGACTGTAGTGGGGGCATACACAAAATGGTGCCCTGACGTCACATCGGCAATTTGTACGTCCCGGCCCAAATCCCCGCTATCCCTGGGTGGGCCGGGGATGTAATTGATAAGTGCATAACATCTTCACCATCATTTGAGATATTTTAGACTATATGTATCTATCCTTAGGAGCTGTCATTTTTATTCTGTAGAGGAGGGTCCCAAATATCCTGGAGGATCATAGTTATTTTACACAGAATATAGGGGGGTCATGAAATTAATACCATTGTAATAGGTAGGGGTCAGAACAAAATTGTAGTTTCTATTTTTCCACATCAAATGTTTTAACAATAACCTTAACTAATGCACTTATCAATTGCAAGCCCAGCACCTGGGGACTTTGGCCGGGATGTACAAATTGCAAATGTGACGTCCCAGCTACATGCATGTACGGTCCCCGCTACATACATGTATGGTCCCCGCTACATTCGTGTACGGTCCCCGCTACATACGTGTATGGTCCCCGCTACATACGTGTACGGTCCACGCAGGGCGGTGCGCCATTTTTTGTATGTCCCCGCTACAGTCCCGGCCCCCTTAGCCAAAGTGTACGCCCTAGCTACAGTCTCGGCCCCCAATAACCGGGAAATAGTGTGTCACGCCCAACTACAGTCATTATTAAGTGAAGAACATTTTAGAAATATGAAAGAATCAAGTCTTCTTAAGATTAACAAGTGTTATCCTTTGTATTAATTTAAACATTATCCTCTAGTGCTAACTCACAATAGTCGCCAGGTTATACTTCCCCAGGCTCATTTTTCAGGGATATATGACCCTGCTACGGCCCGGCTAGCGGGGGAACACTTTGTACGTCCCTGTACACTCCCCCGCATAGCCTGCAGGGTCCCCGCCATGTCCTGGGTTCCCCGGGGTTGGGGTTGCAATTGATAAGTGCATAACTAGATGGGCCTTATAAGTAGGGGTGTGTGGGATGTGTGTGTTTGTGTAATCACTTTTTTTAAGGGGTGCCATAACAAAATGTCGACAATAAATTACATTTTTGGGACCGCCTCCCCCTTAGGGCTGCTGATGAAAAAAATTAGGTACTTATTGGGTACTTATTATCTTGAGATGGTATTGAACAATAAAATACAGAAATTCATAATATTTTATTGATGAATTATCCCATCCCACGTGCATATATTTTATTTGAAATTTGAATATGAATATTAATCTTGTTTTGTTTTCCTTTTTTAGACCCCTACACCTATGGCAAACATCGGCCTGGAACCGCTGCCTCCTACAGTTCCAATACAGCTGCAGAAGAGGAATACCTCCGAATGACCAATCAGAGACTTGAACAAGAGCTAGAGTTAGTCCAGAGGGAAAGGCAACAACTTCTAGAAACACTACAACAGCAAACGCAGACTGTAGGGAAATTACAAAGTGTCCAGGCATCGTTGTCTCCATCCCGCAGCACTAGGGCGACATCACCAACTCAAAGCAGGAAGGAAGTGGAGGAATTGCAGCGTAGTTTACAGATGAGGACTCAGGAAGTGGCCAACCAAAATGGTAATTATACTCACATCACCCACATGAGAGCGGAGGGGAAGGGGTGCCCAAGGGGGCCGGGCCACTCATGTTTAAAAGTTGTAAGCATCCTTGTGATCCTTATGGGCAAACGGACCTCTCAGAGGTCGGTCTTTTTAAATTTAAAATGTTGGTGAATTTTGAACAATTTCCCAATTTCCCAATTTCCCAATTTCCCACATTTTCCGAAAAATATAAACGATGGACGCACGTCACATGAGGTTGACCTTAGGTAAAGTAATGTGAGGTAAATCTCACCCCAACGCACGGTGCAACAGACATCCTTGGTGCGCAATACCTAAGCTCGACCTCATGCCTCTGATTGGTTCGAGGCATTTTGTGATTTTTCAAGCATGCGCAGCAAGCTGTTCGAAGTGCGCCCGCGTATGTCGGACTATGGCCAGGAGAATATGTGCCATAGGTCCATTTTAAAAACAATTTAAACTGTTTAAATAAAAAGTTGAGCCTGTAGGGTGTCATTTTTTCCCGGTTTTTTTTTCTTCATCACCGTAACAAGGATTTTACTTGGCAAATCACACTCTTAACAAGAATACTTTTGAAACAGTTCAAATTACACCTCTTAGCAAGGACTTGCACAAGGTGCGCCCCTGGATAACGAAATGCTTGTCCAAAAGGCTTTTTTTTTAAAGGATGTGAATACATTTCCCCCATAATTTTAATATTTATGCAATTATTTTGGGTGTTTTGTTCTCATTTTACGCTGTTTTTATTGTGATCATAGTCAATACACTCCCTATGGAAAATATTACCTTAATTTTCAACACAGGCAGTGGGAATTTCAAATGGGGTAACCTGCATGGGTGACTCCATTTGAAATCTGCTCTTCCTGTGTGGAAGATCATAGACCCTGGGAAGATTAAGGTCATGTCTGCCATAGCCAGAACTCGCCTTGGTTGGTCAATTATCCTGGCCTGGTCTGTAGGAATATTGTGTCAAGTGTCAGTGGTATGCATGGCCACCGGCGAGGGTTCACGTTTATGTTCTGGAACTGAACTGAGTGGATTTTTTGAAGAAAAATAGGGTCTTGGGAACTGATTTGTCAAAAAATTAGGTCTCGAGAACTGGCCTATAGTTCAATTTTGAATAGCAAGAATGCAAATTTTCTTCTTCTTTTTTTTTCTTTTTTTAAATTTTTTTAAATTTTTTTTTAGAAAGCAAAATTTGCGAAGAATTGGGGCTTTGGAACACAAAATTTCGCGATTTTTGAATTTTCAACAAAATTGGGGTCTTAAGAACTGATGCAGGCTCAAAAGGGGGGTCATAAGAGCTAGCAGCAGAGGGTGAAAAAGGGGGTCTTCAGCGCGGCACATACCTATACCCTTTTCAAATGTCAGTGCCCCCCCCACACAGCTCTTTGAAAGATGTGGAATACTCTGATGCAATTGCTCACCTTTTCAATTTTAGGGGATACACAGAGCTATCTAAAATATTTGAGGTTTCAAAGGAACTTGTATATTATGAAACAGTCAGGTGATTGTGAAGGTGAAAGTATTCAGGGACACCCCCACAGGCCCACAGACATTGTATAAGGCCTAACAAAAAAGTTGAATTGCCCTTTCACCTCAAATGTTTTTGGGGTCGGTAGGTCGATATATATATTTATTTTTTTAGATTCCAAAGAATGATTAAATCACATTAGAATACACTAAGGTTTAGAATTTAACTAAATTTTGATATTAAAAAAACAAAAGTCTGGTGGCATAATAAATATTTCAGAGTGGGTTACATAGGGGTAAATTGAGGTCATTTTAATGACAAATTTGTGATGTGAATAAACTTGGTGTTTTTTTCAAAAATAAAAAAATAATTAAAAAATGCGACAGTTTTCCCGATTTTACGGTTAGTCGGGAAAGGGCAATCCAACATTTTTGTTTGCTTATAATCCTCATAACACAAAACAATTGATACTTGATATCCCTTTTCCGTAAATATTTTTGTTCACCAATTCACCACTAATCATATCATTCTTGTTATCCTACAGTGGAACATTCCGTCAAATTAGGGCAGATTTCCAAGCAGTGTGAACAGTTACGGAAAGAAAACCAAGCCATAAAAGAAGTGAATGATCACCTGCATAAAGAAAACGACACACTCAAACAATACTCATTGTCACAACAAGACGAGGAAGGTGAGAACGGAACTTTCCACGCGGCAGGCGTCTGCAGACTACAAAAAATGTCACAAAATGTTTAAAAAATGACATTATTTTTAAAAAAATTCATTACCATATTTGGAGTCACTGTGAGAAATGCATTATAATAAGTACAAACATGCCTAGTATCGGGTCAGTAATTTGTGAGATAGATTTTTAAAATTTGGGAAAGGTTTCTGAAAAATCTGTCTTGTATATATGGTAAAATTAATAGCCGCGTGGAAAGTGTTAAAATGGAAACATATCATTGTTGTTCTGTCAAAACCTTGTAGCCCTGTCTGGCCCTTTAGCATGTATAAAGTAATACTCCCTATATTTAACCTTTGGACTTTCTGCTCTAAACATGTCCAAAGGCCAAAAACATTAAAACCTTGTAAGAACTCTTGCCCCTGACCATGTATAAAGCAACACTTCCTATGCATAACCATTGGGCAGTTTTACTTTATACATGCTGAATGGCCAGAAAAACGTACAAGGTTTTGACAGAACAGCGATGATATAAACACTTTTGAAACAAAATGTACAATCTATCAATTATGTTTTTTTTGGATGGCTCCTTTGGGCCCGAAAGTTTAAGCGTTGTTCTGTAATCAACTATATAGTTCAGTCAGTTTGCGAGAATTATGCGGTTTATATCTTTCTGTAAGCAAAAGTAATCCAAGCGTATGCGCACAGTTTTGTCGCATATGCATGTCACGCGCAATACGCATCATACATATGATGCACATGCGCTCAAGCTCTTCTGTATTAAGTCACTGCTGTATACAGCGAATTAATACAGAGAAAATGTGAGCGCGCATGAAGGCAAAAGGTAATGTGCATCATATGTGTAGGGGTGTGTGTGACAAAAACTGTGTGCATGTGGCCATAATCTCACGCGAACGCTTGGATCACTTTTGCACGCAGAGAGATAAAAACCTTATTATCTACTTCTTTTCATATTTCATTTTTTCAGCTTTGTCAAAGAGGGCGCTTCAGCAGCAAGCGGAGGAGGTTCTTGATGAAAATGAGCAGTTGAAAAGCATCCTACACAAACTCAACATACAACTCAGTAGATACCAGGCTAAATACTCACAGCCACAGGTAAGACTTGTCACTCAACCACTCACATGAGTCCCTCTACGTCCTACAAAAACTTAACATACAACTCAGTAGAAACCAGGCTTAATACTCACAGCCACAGGTAAGACTTGTCACTCAACCACTCACATGAGTCCCTCTACGTCCTACAAAAACTTAACATACAACTCAGTAGAAACCAGGCTTAATACTCACCCCCACAATTGTACAATTGTAATTACACACTTGTCACTCACTCAAGAAATTCACTCACTCATGAATTCACTAACTCAATTACTGACTCACTCAGGTACCATCTTATCCTAAGGTTGATTACTATCAAGGTGTTGTCCAATGTTTAACATCTGGAGAGGGAGCCACAAAGTATCTATATACAATGGTTTCCATGCGTAATTGCATTTTCACCATATAGGACCAGCAGTGTTGTATAACATATGGCAGCTATTACAGATAGTGCCTTTTCACATCACTGAACATATCTGAACAAAAAGACCATATATACAATAGCTGCTCTGAGATAAATTTAGTTGACACCAATTATTCAGCATAAAAGCAAACAACCCCATATGTAACAACTAGCAGCTATTACATAAAGGGCCTTATAGCACTGGTCCATTCTGTTGCAACACTTCATAGTAATTTTCATTTTGTGCACTGAGGTGGTTTCATTCAACATTGATTTTGGGTACACATGATCGTTCCAAAAATCGCGGAAAAGGGGGGTTTTCTGTGCCATGTCCGCCGACATTTATGTCCAAGATTTCCCCAAATTAGGGTGTTTTTTGAAGATATGTCCTTGATTTCCAAAAATAAGGGGGTCCTTTTGAAAGCTATGTCTGCGATTTCAAAAAATTAGGGGTGTTTTTGGAGAGGCTACGTCCGCGAAGAAGGAAAAAGGGGTATTTTGAAACAGATGTGTCCTCGTTTTTGCGAAAATAGGGACACTCTATAGAAAGTGTCCTTGAAATGGTGAAAAGGAGGAGTTATTTTCAGTCAAAATGTCCTTGTTTTTGTGCGAAAAGGGGGTCAAATCAGCAAAATTGTCCGCAAAACGCCGTCAAATAGGGGGGTATTTCAAGATCCTGGAACGATCATGTGTTACCCCTCTGAATACAAAGAGAGAACACCGGGACTGAGACTCAACTTGTTTTAAGATTATTGACTTGGACAATTATTTTATCTTCCGATACATTACCAATGATACAAAGCCAACATCTCTTGATCACGTGGATGGCATTTTACATCATCTTTTTACCGGAGTAAGTTTCAGAATGATTATTTCTTGCAATAACCCAGGGTCGCTATGCAACACATCCACAAAACCGCACAAGTATTTTGATGCACTAGTATTTTGATGCACTGTATTATTTAGGCATGTTCAACATTTTGCATCATCTTTTTTACCGGAGTAAATTTTTAGAATGATTATATCTTGTAATGACCCAGAGTCTTAATGCAACACATCCACAAAACCTTCACAAGTATTTGGATGCACTGTATTATTTAGGCATGTTCAGCATTGTACATTTTCTTTTTACTGAAGAAAGTTCTAGTCTGATATCCCAGCAGTCTTTATAAGCAACGCATCCAGAATAGTCTTACAATTACTCTTAACCCTAACCCTCCTATACACTACAAACCCAACACTTTCTTGTACCGCACGGTCGCCCGATTAATCTCGTACCACGCTCTGCCAGGCGTTCAAGTTTTTTTAAAGCCGACCTGTATAGCTCAGTCGGTAGAGTTTCAGACTGTCACGCACGGAGATGGATTCTCCCTCAAATTTGACCCATTTTTCTCCCCTGATAGTTTAATTCACAAAAACATGCCCAGGGAATTTGGGTCAGTGCACTGTTTTATTTAGGCATGTTCATCATTTAGGCATGTTGCAGGTTAATCATATTTAATATTAGACTCGATCCTACTGTCTTCCCTATAACACACACGGCCCCTGCGAGGGTGCTCAAATGTGAAGACTGGAAAAATACAGTTCTAAAATTGGCGCTGATAAACTTGTGAATAAACATGAGCTTATTCACGCACCAGTGCGCCGGTTGTTTCACGCGGCGTAGTACACCGTGTGACGCGATAGGACGCATGATTGGCATCCCTGTGGCCTAGCATTACGATCGTTCGATGCACTCTTTGAATTGGACCAATCGGGTGGTATTTCTGTTGTTGCTGTGTACAAATGCGCATGCTCGGTACTGGCATGCATATTCATATATGCAAAGTTGTCATGGAATTCCACAACAAACCGCACACTTTTTGGACGTACTATTTTCCCAGTCCCTATATTTGGTCCGCCATTTTTAATGATGGCGGCCATATAGAGAGATGCGAGGACCCAGTCTATTTGATATCCCAACAGCCATTAGGCCTGTATGCAACACAACACAACTGCAAATGCCTCACAATATCTTTTGGATCGCTGGCATGTTCTGCACGATCCTTTAATCAAAAAGTAGTAAAACACAAACTATTTACCAAGCATGCTGCTAGTATAATGCAATTTGGTTGCATGTACATTTAAGTAAATTAAAATTACTCAGAATGGCTTCCATGAACCACAATGCCCTTCCATATCAGCCTCTTCAATATGGATTTCTTAAGCCATTGTTGTAATTTGTTTGTTTGTGTACTTTTATACGTGTTGTTGTTTTTGTTTGTATTTGTTTGTTCGTGTGTTTATCTTTTAGCAGACATTTCAATGGAAACCCATTTAGATCTTGTTTATTTGAGAATGCAGATGAGAGCTAGATTTCAATAACATATGAATATTAAATTCAACATCATCATCTACCCAAATTTTGCATTACCTTTGTGGAGTGTCAGAGGTTGCTTCAATGTAATCCCAGCATGCAGTGGAAAAAACACTGTGCACTGTGATGATAGAGACAGTTCAACACCTGAGTTGCATTGAAATGTACAGAAACATCTTGGTCCATTAGAGGAACTAATAATTGAGATTTTTCAACTTGTTTGGTATCGTTGTATTAAGAAATAGAATCCCAATTTATATATACAGGGTGAGTCAAAAAAAAGTTTACTCAACTTCAGCGATTTTTTTAGAAAAAAGCATTCGTTTGTTTTCACAACAATTTACTACGGTATAAAGACAAATCAATTAACTTTAATATGAATTTTATCTGGTTTAGATTGGTTGAGGGAAACTTATTTTACGCTGTTTTGAATAAAAGTGACCAATTTAACGTCCGAACACGCTTTCAGATCTTGACCATTATATTTCATAAGATACGACCAATTAAAAATTACAATACCGACAGCGAAAGGATCAATTCCTTTGTTATGAAATGATTAAAGTGTGGTAATTGTGTCATAAATAGGCCTTAAAGCTGTCTATTGTTGTAATCTATTAGGAGACAATTTTGAACAAGTCTATTGTCCACTTAATTCTTTTAATAAACAAGATGTGTAATGCTTTACATCATAATCCTAGTAAACATTATTAAGCTCGTTAAGCTTGAAATTAAAAACCGTGTTTTTGGTGAAAAAACAGCTCCTGTACAGAAATAGTCATATTTACTTAACGGTATCATCAAATAGCGTGATTTCTTTTTCAGATGGTAGCAAATAAATGGCGCAATCATTTAAAGTTTTGTTTGCCTTGATTTTGTGGTCAGAAATATTTTTTTCAATTTTTTCAATTAGGGTAAACTTTTTTTTGACTCACCCTGTAGATACATGTATGAAAAGTCTCCATTATTAGTTCCTCTATTGAACCATGATATTTCTGTACATTTCAATGCAAATAAGCCTAATCAGATGTTGAATTATATCAGTGCATAGTGCTTCACTACTGCCTTCTAGGATTACATTGAAGCAACCTCTAGTGGAGCGTACTCATGTATTGTAACAAATGGCGTGCATGCTGTTGAAGATATAGAGATATATTACACTAAATAGTTTAGAACATGGCTAAAAGTTTCCCTTCAATCTCTCCAACTCCACAGAAAGGCGACCCGCCAGGACTTCCCGCTAGAGGGGGTACTCCGCGATGGCTCACCGACACCAAGCAACTATCCCCTCTCATTGTGGCCTATGAAGACATGCTGAATGAAAAGCAGGAGCTGATTGAGATGTGTCAGAAAGATCTTGAGCAGCTGCGGAAGGGTGCTGAAGATGTTGTGCAGGAGAACCAAAGATTACACGGGAAGCTGGAACAGATGGGACAGCCTTCTAGCGTAACATCAACAGAATGGTGAGGGTGTATATTTTGTGGGGTAGACAGGAGGGGAGAAAGTAGGGAGGGGAGAAAGTAGGGAGAGGAGGAGGCGGGCGCAGAAGATGTCGCACGGGAGACTGGAACCGATGACACAGCCTTTAAGAATTATGCACTTATTTATTGCAACCCAAGCCCCGGGGACCTGGGACTAACAGGGATTTGGGCCGGGACCTACAATTTGCCAATGTGACGTCCCCGGTACAGTCGTGTTATTGACCAGTGTTATAACCTTTGTACTCATTTGAACATAAATCCATTAGTGCTAACTCACAATAGTCACTAGGTTATAACATCCCAGGCTACATTTATGGCATACTTGTCACCTATGACCATTTTCAGTAACATCTCAACTTTAATTTAAGCCTTGTTCCATGAGGGGTTATTAAGCTAAATTTTCCGCTACGGACCTGCACATAGCGCCCTCACTTTTTCACGTTTTCTGGCATGCCTGTTTACCATTTAGGCAGGTGCTTACGCCCTGGGCACTATTTAGGTCGATAAATTAAAAATATCGTATTTTATCATTGTAGGTGCAACGGGTAGGTCCCATTCGTTCATTTAAATACAAACATACCATCCCCGGAGAAACAAATTGCCCGAAAACCTCACATTTACAAGCCTAGTCTTCGTGCTTTTCCGGAACTATTATAGGATTACACGAATTGCGCATTGATTTGGTACAGTGCTCCCTTTAACAAAAATCTAAATTATTTTTTTTGCATTTTTGGAATCATCATATAGCATCATGAAAAAGTGTCACTCAAAAAATTCAAATTCTACTCCTAACTGGAATTATGTCACAAAATAGATTTTACTCTATACCCAAAATACCCAATTTTTCTCACTTTTTGGCCAGTTTTTGCCCAAAATTGTTACATTTAAAGTCTGCTTTCATGACCAAAACGTGTATTTTTAGATTTGACATTGTTTACATTGTATAAATTATATGTTAATAGCATATATGACACATTTAATTATCGACAAACATGATAACTTAATCATATAATCACTATATCACGCCGTATTCATTGCAGAGATACCTGTATGCCATTAATGGTGAAATTATGTAGGGGGGGGGGGGGTAAAAGACCCCCGTATTTATAGGACAATAAAGCTTCTAAAAGCCATTTGTTTACTTAGAGTATCATAATTACCTAGTAGGCAAACGCACAATTACATTTTTGTCACGATATTACCCTTAGGGTATTGTGTTAAGCATTAAATGTACAATTTTAACGATTTGTTGCTCTTTTTTGAGCCAATGTGGGGCCAAATATGAATTTTGACAACTCGTTAACCTAAATGAGAGTGCTAAACTCTAAATAAAGCTTTGAACTTGAAAATGAGATAATCAACTCTTTAATTGAGATGCAAGTTACTTGATATAGACCTAATAGGGAGTATTCTTGCACGTGTGGGGCTTCTAGCCAAGGGTAACGTGACCCTCTATCTATAAAATCGCGAAACAGACCCATAGCCATTTGACTCTACATTTGGAGCTTTAGAGCCATTTTCTTGGATATTTCTCGAGAAAATCATGTAAATTTCTAGATATTAACGTCCGACATTGATATAATGGGTGTTTTGAATGTAAATCAAGGCATATTTAAGCAATTTGAACCCATCTTCCACTTCAAACTCGGTTTATTGGAAATGGCCATTGTGCTTTAAAGGGAGCACCACACCAAATATCTTTCTCATTGAAATACGTGTAAAAGTGCCATATTTCAAGACACCTTTTCTACCCTCCGGTTACATTTATGGCATACTTGTCACCTATGACCATTTTCAGTAACATCTCAACTTTAATTTAAGCCTTGTTCCATGAGGGGTTATTAAGCTAAATTTTCCGCTACGGACCTGCACATAGCGCCCTCACTTTTTCACGTTTTCTGGCATGCCTGTTTACCATTTAGGCAGGTGCTTACGCCCTGGGCACTATTTAGGTCGATAAATTAAAAATATCGTATTTTATCATTGTAGGTGCAACGGGTAGGTCCCATTCGTTCATTTAAATACAAACATACCATCCCCGGAGAAACAAATTGCCCGAAAACCTCACATTTACAAGCCTAGTCTTCGTGCTTTTCCGGAACTATTATAGGATTACACGAATTGCGCATTGATTTGGTACAGTGCTCCCATGTGCTAGCTGAAGAAAAGACATCAGCTTCCATTGAAAAACGATGCGTTCTTCTCCTCAAACTTTTATTTAATATTCAACCTACTAAGGATTTGGTAACTGGTGTATATATAACAGGCCTGCAACGCAGAATGCTACTGTAGCTCTTCTAATGGAACATTTCTCCAAAATGCATGCATGCTTATTTATTTAGACTAGTCTTAGGCCAAGTCCGGACATTTATATAATCATGGAACGAGTAGACTCTACTTGTTCCAGGACATGAATATTGTTTATTATTAATGACTATTCATTTGTATCTTAGTTGAATAAACCTTATACTTGATTTGATAGTTAAAGCCAGAGACGTTTGTTGTTGTTTATACTTTTGAGTGAACTCGATAGGTTTTTCGACCTTGGTCACTTGCTACGCCAGTCATGGCTAATAAGCTAAAATGTAGCGGTGATCGTAACATTACATAGACAGAATGGTAAAGCTCCATATTCTGTGGGAGGTGGAGTGAGGAGGGCAAAATATGTTGTGTAGGAGATCAAGAGATAACATGCAAAGCAGGAGCAGATGGGATATTCTCTATCCTCAGTTACACTTGAATTACGATGATAAAAATGACAACAACTCATAATTGTTTTGAATTCTTCCAATTATTTTATCATGTAGGCATCATATGCGAGAACAGGCTTGTCTAGTGCTGGAAGAAAATCAAGTTGTGTTGTCTCAGCTGGATATACAGGAGAAGAAATTAAAAGAAGCACAGCGCAACCACAGTTTTGAAGGTACATTTTTACTGAACTATACAGGCCCGAAACTTTTCAGCTTTTATGATCTCAGCTTTTTTGTTGCTACAGCTTTTTTGTTGCTTCAATGTACATGTTTTCTTTTGTTTTCAGCCCAATTTGAGCTATGTTACCCAATTTCACACTTTTTCCAGCTCTTTTTTTTACCAAACACTTTCCCCAGATCAACCAACATCCTTCCATTTCATGATACTGCTCATTTGCTACAAAATCACCAGTCATATCTAACTTTCCTGTACACTACAGTTATTTTTCATTTAACCGCCCCTTTCCTTTTTAAAGGATTTGTTATTAGACTTTTCAGCATTTTTCACTGAAGGTCAGTTTCAGGTCTGACCATAGCAGATTCATAAATATCGCTTCCTCATGTTGACCTATTCCCACAAGAGGAGGGGTGAGGGTACTCAACATTTTTTTGGTAGGGTGTGCTGCACAGGGTCTCAAAAAGGGGGGCTTGGGAACTGAACTGAGAGAATTTTATGATGAAAAGTTGAGCTGATTTTCTCGCAAAAATAGGTCTTAAGAACTGGTTTGTTTTTCACATTTGATTAGTAAGAGCGCAAAATTTAGGTTTTAAAATGTACAATTTTCAACAAATTGGGGCTTTGGAATGAACATTTGTGCGATTTTTGAATTGTCAATAAAATGTGGGTCTTAAGAGTTGATGCAGGCTCAAAAGGGGGATCTTTAGAAGAGGATAAAAGAAGGGGTCTTCAGGGCAGCACATACATATACCCCCTTTCCAATGTCAGTGTATGTTGGGTCACATAGGTGTCAATGATCAGATTAATGATTTCAAATATTACCTACTGAGGCCAAAGTTTAGTTTAAGACAACCAGTCACAGTATCGGCTCCTTAAATCAACTAGTGTTGCTCACAATTGGACTATTTTGGGGGTTGTGTGTGTATTCCCCCCACCTCCACTTTTTAGCTTGTATAACTTTGACCACCACCTCCCCCCCCCCCAAAAAAAGAGAGTAGGATTTAAATTTTAAGAAGCAAGTTACTATTTTATCCAAATCATCCCGTTATGAAACACCAATTTTCAAGCATAAATTCGGTGGTGTGGGGGGGGGTGGGGGGGGGGGGGGGGGGGGGGGGGGGGAATGTGCATGCACTTTAGGTCCCAGATTCTGGACTATACTAGTATTGCCCGATACTGGAACACACAGTATCGTTCCACACTGGTACAAAGTCAGTGTCCCAGTATCGCCCGATACTGGCACATATCAAATATTCCAGTATTAGGCAATACTGGAACACAATTATGTACCAGTATCGTCCAATACTGGGTCAAATCACCACTGGTAGCATGTGTACCAGTATAAACCGATATCGCACGATACTGGGACACAATTTGGTGTTCCAGTATAGACCGATACTGGAACAGTAATATCGTACCAGTATCGAGCGATACTGGCAACTTTCATGTTCCAGAATTTGAACGATACTGGTATACCAGTATCTGGGATTTAAAATACACTTTATTCATAAATTCTACTGTGTGCAAAGATAAAGATTTGTGTGAACACCATCTAA
The DNA here is from genome assembly GCA_035610835.1 of Ophiura sarsii. Taxonomy (NCBI): domain Eukaryota; kingdom Metazoa; phylum Echinodermata; class Ophiuroidea; order Amphilepidida; family Ophiuridae; genus Ophiura; species Ophiura sarsii. The sequence goes on along the minus strand of CM069458.1, from coordinate 60,660,069 downwards.
TTTCTTGTGTTTTTTTATTTAACCCAGTTGTCAAGCTCAGTAAGAGAATTGCGATTGGGGATGCAGAGAAAAACCAACTAGAGATTGAATTATCCGAATTACAACACAAGCACAGCGCCCTCAAACAGCAGCATGATAGAACGGTTGTTAGCAATGAACAAAAAATGCCGATACAGGAGCACATGGACACATTAGGGGAATATAAAAGGTAAAAAATAATTGTAACTATGGGAGAGGGTACATACATGGAAAGGTTGATATTATGCTCATATGTGTGACCAGCTCCCACAAAACCTGACATAAGTCGCCAGAACACTTTTGGAAATACAGCTCGATAAAGTTGTCACAAATCAATAGAAAACAAAGTAATTGTCAAGATTTCTTTTTATGGACTAGTTTGTCCAAATGGTGTATTGAAGGAAGATGGTTAATCAACTTGAACCAGGGTCTTTGCTTGAACACCACACAGTTGTTGTGCTGCTTGAATGAGCACACATTGACTGGAGGAAAACCTCATTTCAAAAGGTGAAAAATGTGGTGTTCAAGAAAAGACCCTGGTTCAAGACCGTGGTTCAAGCTGCTTAACCACCCTCCTTCAATACATCATTTAGCAACTTTTGAATTCTGGTATTCCTCCATTCAATGTGTGCTCATTCAAGCATTACAACACCTGCATAGTAGTAGCCAGTGTTGCTGTGCACACACGTACATTATGTGTGCCAAAACTCGTTTCGATGGAGTAACTCATTTTAAAAATATAAGGCATAATCTAAAGGGGAACTTATTTTTGTTGAACTGTATGTGTGGAATTTCAGAATCGGCCCTAAGACAGAAAAAAAATCCTGTTTTATATAAATACGGTTGGTCATGCAGGTGTTTTTTGTTTGTTTAATTGACACTAAATATCACCAATGTCTGGTAAAATGTTGCGTTTTTTTAAATACATGAACATTTGTTTTTCCTAAAATGTCGGAAATTCAGGACAGTATTCAGGTAGAGAATTTGTCCCAATTGTTAAAACTTATGGTCCATCGGACTATTAGTAGATGTTTTTTGTTGTTGTTTTTTTGTCGCTTGAGGGAGATGACTCGTAGGTACCCGAAACAAGTATTTCAATAGATGGTTCCTCACCTCTGTTTCTGTTTTCTACCCTCATTAAACATTCCACATTTAAGGCTCACAGACTTACCCATTTTTCTGACAAACTGGGTTTTTTTACAACCTTAGCAAATATAGGCGTGCCTATACATAACCTATCAGTAAAAGTACTTTTCACACATGTTCGTGTGGCCAAGAAAGATATCCCACTTAGAAAACAAGTTCCGCCTTCCTGGGATGTAATCATAATGACACCCAATACTAATGACACCCAATACTAATGACACCTGATACTAATGACACCCATAATGACCCATGTTTTGTTTTAATTTTCAGAATTATCAAAAGGGACTTGTTCCACCCTTGTGAAGCCTGTGTCATACCCATGTTGTGTTTCAATTGAGTGGTATCAACCATATTGCAAAATTACTCGACATGAATTGTTTTATTTAAAAGGGTCACATATGGCGACGGGGAAAAACCCTGTTCTATGGGCCAGACTGACCCTTTATTTTCTCTCTTTTTTCAGATAATTCTTTTAAATGGAACATTTTTGCACTTTTTGTTTTTTTAGATTTTTTTACAAATTTTAAATTGGGATAAAAACACACAAATGTCTGACCTGGGAGGTCCGTTTGCCCGTAGAACAGGTTTGAGGCGGGGTATTTTCGTCGCCTAACTCTCAAATTTATTTTTTCCAATAATGTTTTTAACAATAATTATCTAGGTCAATGGATGAGCTGAGACATAAACAGGAGGCAGAATCAGATAATATAAGATCTAAACTGTCAGCTATCCAGGAAGAGAAGAAAACAGTTGCTATGAGGTTAGCGGATGTACAGGCTGAAGGGAGCCGGATGGAAGGAGAAATCAAGGCACTTAATAGGGCACAGAAGTAAGATTATTATTAGAAGCTTAAAGGGTAGCACTTAAGGTTAAGATGTTACTGGCACAACTCGGTAAAGGAGGTGGCAGTTCTGGATTGATTGACATCCAGGAAGAAAAGAAAACAGTTGCTATGAGGTTAGCCGATGTACAGGCTGAAGGGAGTCGGATGGAAGGAGAAATCAAGGCACTTAATAGGGCACAGAAGTAAGATTATTATTAGAAGCTTAAAGGGTAGCACTTAAGGTTAAGATGTTACTGGCACAACTCGGTAAAGGAGGTGGCAGTTCTGGATTGATTGACATCCAGGAAGAGAAGAAAACAGTTGCTATGAGGTTAGCCGATGTACAGGCTGAAGGGAGCCGGATGGAAGGAGAAATCAAGGCACTTAATAGGGCACAGAAGTAAGATTATTATTAGAAGCTTAAAGGGTAGCACTTAAGGTTAAGATGTTACTGGCACAACTCGGGAAGGGGTGGCAGTTCTGGATTGATTGACATCCAGGAAGAGAAGAAACAATTGCCATGATGTTAGCCAATGCATGCTAATATGATATGAATGGAGCTGAATGGAGGGAGAAATCAAGACCCTTAATAGTCGCACAAGTAAGATCATTTTAGAAATGTACAGGGTAGCACATAAGGTTTAAATGTTACTGGCACAACAAAAGGGGTGAGTTTACACACCAGCTGTCTCAGGAGAAAAAAGACTGTTTTTGCATTGAAGCAGATGTACAAGCTGATGACAGCTGTACAGAAATACAAGACAACTAAATAGGGCACAAAAGTAGGATAATAATTGGAAGCTAACAGGGTAGCACATGAGAATTAGATTCTACTAAAACAAGTCAATGGCAGGTATGGTGTGACTGCTTGTATATACTGATAGGAAGGGAGCCAGATGAAGGGAGAAATCAAGACTTGAAATGAGCACAACACCAATTAATTCCCAGTGCTGGTTCTCTCATCAGTCTGGCTCCTTGGTCGATCACTGCGGGCGATAAATGCAGACGGAAAAGTTTATTTCGAGAGCACTACCCCTGAGGAAGTGAACTAGGGCATGGACTCTGATGCTGGTGGATCCGGGATCAAATTCCGCCGCTGGTAGAGCTGTTCCCCCACCCCTAAATTCTGCCCATTTCTTCCCCTGATAGTTGTTTCCCCGATTCCACCACAGGGGCATTAGGGTTAGACTTGGCCAAGAACTGAAAATGTCCAATTTAAACATGAAATTCACAATGCAAAATGACCAACATATCTATCGTTGCTATTCTGTCAAAACCTGTTTACGTTTTTCTGCCTCTTCAGTATGTTTAAAGTATAACTGTCCAACAGTTATGCATAGGCAGTTTTGCTTTATACACTTTCAAGGACAACAGCGCTGTCCCTTGAACATGTTTAGAGCAGACTGCCTAAAGGTTATACATAGGAGTACTACTTTATACATGCTGATGGGCTAGATGGAGATATTCTATGAGAGCAATTTCATGCATAACCCACAAATGAATAACCCACAATTCACTTGTGTTTTTATTTGACAGAAAATTAACCCACAAGGTAGCATTTCTAGACAGAGAATTGGAGCATGCTGAGGCCAGGGAGGGTGCGGCTAACCAGCACCTTAACAAAGTACTAGCCATTGCAGAACAAACCGAAGCGGAAAGAGATAGTTATAAAAAACTGGTATGAAAATCATTCTGTCTATTATGTATCATAATGAATAAGGCGACGAATCCCCCCCCCCCTCCCTGTTTTACAGGTGGATGGACCTGTCCAGGTCAGTCAGGGGTGGGTTTTTTACCTAAAAATGTCACCAAATTTGGCAAAAATCTGGATTTTTTTTTGTTTGTGGAAAAATGGTGAAAAAAATGTTGCAACAAAAAAACGGCTGATTTTTATTTTTATAAAATCTTGAAAAACAAAACAAAAAAGTTCAGGGTGTTTTTTTCCTCGCTTAATGATGATGTATCAATTGTTTAATAAATGAAATATGTGATGGTAGTTCTTGGAGTTCAAAAGTAGTTCGTCTAGAAGGATCCTTGCTAGTACCGAGCCCGCAGGGCGAGGGTCCTTTGGTCCTTTGACTTTGGTCAAATCTTGCTTTGAAAAATGGAATCAAGTTTCACAAAATGGTTTAGCCAATCAGCTTTGACTTTGCCCTCAAATCGATTGACACAACAATCGCACTACCCGTTACCATATTCATTTTTCCGCATTTGTTGTCTGTAACCATGGTGACCCGGTATCATGCGGCGAGCATGTGTGTAATCCCAGGGCGGGGAACATCGTTTTGGGTATTGCCATATTTAGCACACTACATCATTCATATTGGCAAGTTACCGCTTATAATAAATGACTCTCAATGCACACAGTATTATACCAAAGTCGAAGGACCTCCCTCTTCAGGCTCACTGACGAGAGTCCTCCCCGACAGACTATTCAAAAGTTGCAGCTTATTTTCAATTTTTTTGTCATGTCTTTGTTTTCATGGAATTTACCCACTATTCTTGTTTGTATGTACAGAAAACTGAACATGTAATTCAAGCACTTCATTGTTTTTAATGTCTTATTTGGTATCACAGGCTAAGTCTCAAGAACATGAGAAGAAGAAAGCAATGAACAAAATGTTGAACAGTAATATCACTATAGGCAGAATGGAAGAGAAACTTAAGGTTAGTCATTATACATTGTCAGCAAAATAATTTCTTGTTGTTTACAGGGTCGGTATTGTATTGATCAGTCCTATAGAACAAGGTACATTTTCTTAAACCTTAATACTGTAAAAGTGGACATTTTTTCGCTACATTTATTTTCAGACTTTTCGCGCTAAGATCAGCAAGCGCCAAAATAAAACTCACGAATATATTCCTTATGTACGTAGGAAGCTCAAAATTGCGAAATTAAAAACAAGCAAACTTTTTCAAAATGTGCGAAGCCCGAAAAATGTACACGCGCGAAAATTTACACTTTTACAGTATACAATTTTATTTTCATCTTGACATTTTCCCCTGTTCACAGATGTATAAACTTCGTGCGGAAGAGAAGATCGGTGATATGGCTTCGCAATTAGACAACCAATCCGGCAGTCACTCCAGCAGACTACGTCAGTATGACAGAGAAGTAAAGCATTTACAACAGTTACTATCGGACAAACAAGATGCTTTAGATTTGCTCAGTGTAGACAAACGGTAAGTAGAAATATGGGAAAAATTTACTGATACTATTAATTTTGGTATAGGAAAGTCCTATACTGCGCATACATAAATAACAGGTCGCATTACCGTAGCGCTATCAACAGTATGCAAAGCAAAGGCAAAGGCTGTCGATCCTGTAATACCAGGAGCGGAGTGCCCATCTCTCTTTCAAAGCGATGGGCCAGACTCACTCCTTTTTATAATGTTGCTGTGTGGGGCTTGCTACACCTCCTCCACAGCGAATCTATTACCTTCCCAGCACTGAAGAATGCAAAAACCCATTTATGTATGCACCCCAGGAAAAGAAGGTCACATGAGCAGAATTGAGTGCTGATTAATCACCAGCATTCCGAAAATATGCAAGGAATTTATGTAGACTTGCATCAAGAATGTCGGACAAAAACAACGATGTTATGGTGTTTATTCAATGGAAAATGACCAAATGAATTCAAAATGTATGAAACAAATAATGAAACATGAATTACTTGGCTGGTAAAACCATCCACCACATAAGTTTTATCATAATTTACAAACCCGCACAATTCTGTGTAAACCTCAATTAAGACATTCCAACAGCGCCATCAACTGTGTGCCCCTGGAAGTTAAATGTAGCTTCCGATCAGTAAGCGCAGTTTCAGTTCCTGGAAAACTCCCCAAGATTCCATTGTGCAAACATGTTTATTTGACCATTTCTCCTTAGTGCGCACACATTTAATTGAGACGCTTGATTCTTGCGCATTTAGTTTTTAATAGAAAAAACAGGAACAATTATTGTTAGGGCAAAATCCTTTGTCTTTATTGTGTCCAACATGTTTCAAGATGGCGATTGGTGACATACGGAAAACACGGAAGTGAAAATCCGCAGCGAAAATCACATTTTTGCGAGTATAACAGTAACAAAAATGCACAGATTTGAAGAAGAAATAATAAATTAAAAACCTGCATTTCATATTTGACTTTTCAGGCTTGCTACTTGAAACAAACTTCTTTTATTGTGGCCTAATTCATTGATTTTGTGATATGTTCATATGTTGTTGCATATCAATGGACAGCCGATATGGGTTCATCTCTCCATTGGCACCAAATTTGTATCAATCAGTGTTGCCAGTGCTCAGTCACTCACTTGAGACAATGTTGGGATGTCTCAAACCGAATATGCCAAAATGACCATTATTTTATGCATATCTCTCCATGGGCTCTCTGTACTGTAATTGTCATTCTTATATAGTGGATGTGGTTTTGGATATTGACAGGCAATTTGATTGGTTTTCAGCCGATACGCACTATATATTATAAGATCATTAATATATAGTTTTTGGGGCCTTAATCTGTACCTTAAAAGTGTGTATGGTTATTGCGTTTGAACGCGAAAAGATGTTCAAGCGCGCCCTACACGAAGTTGCCGGCAGCCTTGCCATGTGTGCGTGTGCTAAAGAATGTGATTTGAAGCATAAAGTTGGTAAACAACACGCTGGATTCGCCGATTGTATAAAAGGGGGCATTTCTTGTTGTTTGAATAAAATAAATCTAACAAAAAGTGTTATTTTTTATGATAAAAGATAAACATAACCAATAAACTAAATAAGAATGAGAATAAGATAGAGTTTGTGGCAACCATACACGACTCCAAATATGGTACAGCCTATACATTATGAGACCAACGTTTATAGCAAAACCGCTACAAACTATTCTCTAATCGTAAATCTTCACTGAACAAACAGCAGAGGTGTTCTTTTGTGCACACTCTAGTGGTGAATGTGGCACATTGAGGTTGAGACCTCTCTACATTCTCAAGCAAGTGGCCGGTCACTGAAATAAATAATTGCTTCAAATGTGGTTATGTTTGAAAATTGAACACATCAGCTTTCCATTGATTTGGAACACATTACACTTCACGAAGTATCAAAATTTGAAGGGACAACATCGAAACTGTTCGAACTTGGTGCTTTTCTATACCTGGACAGCATTTTTTCCTTAACCATTTGTATACTTGAAATCATGATAGTTAATCAATTAAATGTAACAGTGAACCTACCACAGCTTTGGTCACTCATTTGGCTGGTTATGGTTGGCTGAGTGATGCAAACTCTGGTAGCTAACATACTGAACAAAGGATCAAAGAAGGGGGTGTATCCAAATCTGAAAGAATCACTGACAAGCTGTATGCACATGTATCACTGAGCCCCCAACATTTACGATTTCACTGTGACTTTTTTATTTATTATCAGGAATGTCCAAGAACAGCTAGACACTGTTTGGCAAACGGCCACTGCTGACAATAAACGAATGAAAGCCAAGCTTGCCGGCATCATGAACGGAAGAACAGAGGGTCGGCCGTTTGGGTCAGACTCTGATAACATTGGCCTGCTATCTTCAGAAAGTGATTGACGTCAGTGGTTATGCTTAACCATTTCAATTGTATTTGAAACCATGGTACCTCATTTAGTATTTATTTTGTACAGCCATTTGCGTCAAACTGTGATGCCATTAGGTCTATTAAGTGATTGATTGATGTTATAGTTTCATCAGTTCAAAATTGGCAAGAGCCTCCTTACAGCAGAGAATGAATACAATGGGTGTGACCGAGGATGGAGGCAACAAGTGCAGCAGCATCATATGCGTGACATGTGTGTGCAATCAAAATCATGTGTGTATGGCCAAGGTTGCACGCAAACGCTTGGATTACGTTTGTGCGCGGAGAAATAAAAAAAAACATATTTCTCGCCAATTTTGAACTGAATAGACTATAGTAGTTTGTGTGACCAATTTGTATTAGTTTTCATAGCATGTTTTATAACTTCAATCCTTGGGGAGCCTTGGAACAGTTACGCATTAAAGACGGCAAGTTACCACCCTTCTCCCTCGTACAATGTTGAGAAATATCAATGCAGGGTTCCCGCGGCCTGGAAAAGTCATGGAATTTTATTTTCAATTTCAAGGCCTGGAAAAGTCATGGAAATTTGTAAAAATGACAAAAGTCTTGGAATTTTTTAGAGGTTGAACATTCAAATTTCAGCATCGTAAATCCGCTTTTTAAGCCCAGCAATTTTCGCTGATACAAGCATTTTTATATATATTTGATGAACTAGGTCATGGAATTTTCATAATTTAGTCAAGGAAAAGTAACGGAAAAGTCATGGAATTTAATTGCCCCAAAGGAACCCTGTCAATGCCTTCAGCAGTTATTCACAGTGTCCCAACATTTATTGATCATGTTGATGAAGGGAAATCAATAATGCAAGATGTCCTCATCAGCCCTTATCAAAATAAAAATCATTTACAGATCAGAAAACAATTCTGCACAACATATCTGAGAAGTGTGTAACAATGTTCCAAGGACTTTTTTCCCCAAGATTGTAGAAGTAGTTACCTCTTTCAAATGAAACCTTGAATATCTTGAAAACCTTGAACTTGTGAACTGAAATACGGATTTTAAAGTTGTATTCAAACTCCATAGTGTAACCAAATTCATATCGGACATTACATTAATAATATATAACATTAAAGGTAGATGTTCCGATTTTCAACTTGAAGTTTTCTATTCTACTTGAAAGGTCATCCTTAAAAAAGTTGTGTTCCAAAGTTTGAGTTGCATAACTCTAATGGTTCTTATTTTAGACGCACAAGATGCTGTGAACTGTACCCATTGAGTAGTACACAAACTATATCGGTGGTTACCACCATTCGCGGTAATTCGACGTTATTTCATCGATTTCTCCGTAATTATACCGATTTAGGCCGTCAAATTTCAGTATGATGATGAGAAAAATACGAGCTTTCATATGATATGAAAATCTCCGTATGTTTGAAATAATTCTGTGTTACGAAAATGTGATCGGGTCATCTACCTTTAATGTACGCTCTGCTGCATAGCATACACCAATGCTTTACTACTGATCCTAATGAATTGACTACTCACTTAGGCCAAATTAAATTAATTGTTTGTCTCAAAGCTCCTCTCCTGTTGTAAAACTAATGCGGTTTTTTTTGTTTTTTTAAATATAAAATATTGAAATCCTTGTAAAAGTGAACTTTTGTATTTAAGATGATGTGATCAATGAAAATCTGAAAAATCGGTGAAATTTTGGGATTTTTTTTTTTTTTGAAAAAAAAGAAGAAAAAAAAGAAGAAGTTTTTTTCAGATTTTTGTTTTTCTAATGCGCATCAATAAACTAACGCGCGCGGGAGCTTTGAGACAAACAATTAATTTAATTTGGCCTTATCAGTATACAAATCGTGAGTGCCTGAGCGTGTGATAGTAAACAAATATGGACTGTTCATGAGGGAAATGGGGTGAAATAGCTCACCGAGGTGACTGGAGACTTGATTTTTTTGGGAAAATAGTAGGCCCACGGTCTCCATACCGAGGGGACATATTTTGAACCGTTTCCCAAATATAGAGCAGTAAATATTTGTTTTATATAACATATAAAAATATTTTCTGTCATTTGAAATACTTGGATTGATGGACAAAAGGTTAGGCCTAGGCTTAACTAAGGTCAGTCGCTAAGCTTATCTCAATCGGTGCATTTTGGGATTTTATCTCGCCGATTGACAGCATATTTGATTTGCTTTTTCGTATTAGCACTACATAGTCGAGTGATTGCCCCAATGCATCTTCACCAATGAGCCAAATTTCTCCATTTGGATGATAAACTTAGGGAAAATTAGTCAGAACGTCAGCGAAATAAAAAACCCAATGCAGACGACACAGAATCTGATCGATTGGCACGAACGTGTCAAAGGTCAAATCAATTACCTCGATTGCGAGCAGGGAAAAAAGTTCCCATAAAAAGGTACTATTTTCCTCGCAGCTCTTCATCACAGGAAAATAGTACTATTTTATGGGAACTTTTTCCCCTCCTGTGAAATAGTGGGGAAATAGTCCAAATATTTCATGTCACATGATGTAGTATCCACCTATCAAATAACAGGAATATTTGTATGTGTTATATAATAAAAATTATATAATGATAGTCCTGATTTCAGCCATGTAATAGGTTTTTACTATCACATGGCTGAAAATTGATTGTGATATCATTATATATAAAACAAATAATAAATGCCTTTTTGTTTGTGCATTAGTAAAACTAGATCACTTGGTCCAATTTGGATTATCCCATTTCCGCCTCGTGCAATGGAAAAATCCAAATTTGACCTTGTGATAGTTTATACTATCACACTCTCAGGTATTATTATTATTATTATTATTATACAATTTTGTTACTATATCACAAGGTCAGATTATGATAAATGATATTACTTATCTTAATCCCATGGCTGAAAACAGACCTATCATTATTATTCTTGATCCATAAACCTTTTGCCACGGGGGGGGGGGGGGGCCAGTCAGGTATAATGTTGTAATCATCCGCGTGAACGAAAACGTGTAATAATCAGACAAATTCACGAAAACTTAATCACACAATTACTGCATACGTTTTTCCCAGTCTCAGCTGTCTTGAGGACCTATATCCTTTGCTATGAGTATGATTCGTCGAGCTATAATCCTTGTTAAGGGTCACATTTTCCTTCTTTGAAAATCTATGGGTAGTTTTTGACAGTGGATTCACACAGATTATTACAACTTTATACATGAGTGCCCCCCCCCCCCCCCCCTAGCCCCCCCCCCCCCCCCCCCCCTAGGCCTTTTGCCTTACCTAGAAAAGGATTTAAAATATTAACAGTGCTTATATACCATCATTCTATAACTAATCACATGCTCTTTAAAATTCCAAATATTTAAATTAACATTGTATTTAGAATATTGCAATATGATGGCTTTCAACATGTGTGCTAACAAACGAAAATTTAATATGTTTTGGCCATATTTAATATAAATTAAATGTATACAAATTATGATATGAATAGTATAATTTTTGGGGAATTTACCAACCGACCAACCTTATGTAAAAGGATTAATTTAGATACCTTTTTAGAACCATTGTTTTTTAGCTTCATAGCTTTGGGATCATCACGACCCTTTCATTCGCGTAGGGTTTACTTCCCTCCACTTGTCACATGACCGCCTTTTGGGCGATTACATGACAGCAGGTCATCGTAGATGGCGGGTAGATCGTAAGCGGTGTCTCGGTTGAGGGTCAGTTTCTGTGTCCTTATTTCAATGGCCTCTTTGAGCTTATGTTTCCAAAACTGATCCTCTCTGGCAATCACTTGGACGTCCTCTAGCTTAATTTGTGTTTAGAGTTTTTAGAGTGTCCTGCTGTCATGTGATCGCCCAAAAGGCGGTCATCTGATAATTGATGATGGGGTCGTGATGATCCCGAAAGCTACGGAGCTCAAAAACAATGGTTCTAAATTATTCCTAAAATCATGATCGAACCCAGTACCAGTCTACATGCTGCTTTATTATGTAAAATATCTGTCTGTCCCTAGAATAGGTTCTCTCTTTGACCTGATAGCTTTCTTAAGGAGGCTTTTGTCGTTAAAAATTAAAATTTGGGATTCTATCTTGTAAGCTTTAAAATGATACCTCGCTTGATACATTTGGTCAATGCATTCAGATTTTGGAAAAAGTGTACTTTAATTCCCAGATACTGGAACATAAAAGTTGCCAGTATCGCTCGATACTGTCGATACTGGTATGATTTTACTGTTCCAGTATCGGTCGAAACTGGAACACCAAATTGTGTTTCAGTATCGAGTGATACTGGAACGTTTTTATGTTCCAGTATCTGGGGATACCGGGTACACATGCTACCAGTAGTGATTTTTCCAGTATTGAACGATATTGGTACATAATTGTGTTCCAGTATTGCCTGATACTGGAACATTTTATATGTGTGTGTATCGTCTGATACCGAAACGCTGACTCTGTACCACTATCAAACGATACTGGGTGTTCCAGTATCAGACTAGTACAGTCCAGAATCTGGAACCTAAAGTACACTTTTGCCCAAATATTATATGAAATATTTGGTGGAAATTTATTTCTTTTGTTTGTTCATGCTTTACTTCCTCAATTTCGTAAAATGTATACTTCAGACAAATGTCTCCTTTTTATATCAATTGTCACACATTTTCTTGATTCATTATCATATGTACAATAAGTAATATATTGGACATACAGCACATATTCTCCTGGCCACAGTCCGACATACGTGGGCGCACTTCGATCAGATTACTGCGCTTGCTTCAAAACTCACAAAATGCCACTAACCAATCAGAGCCGTGAGGTTGACCTAGTGTATTTTACGCGAGGTCAACCTCATGTTACGTGCGTCTATTGCCATCATCATCATTGGTCGTCCGTGCTCGAAATGGAGGAAGCATTCGCAACATATGGGCCCCGACTTTCCTGTCCTTCATAAGTTGGCGGATCTCTGGTCATTGCCATGGTAACCCTTATATGTGACCTGGTACCACAAAATGAGAGTAAAGTAGCAAAAACTAATAACTGATTTTTTCATATTTTCAGAAAGTAGATGTACTGACGTTTAAAATGACACCAAAGTTGTTAAAATAGGCCATTCCAAATTGAAACAAAGATGTTTCTGTATTTGGCCCGACAGTGTTCATATCGTATGCTAATTACCAAAGTGTATATTCCCTAGGAAACTTGATTAACAATCAAATATAAAAATAATATTTATTGTTGTAAGTTTAGTTTCAGTCCCTTGTTACATGTTTTATACTTAATGTTTGAGGAAACAATGCTACAAAAAGTATTATATGTATAAATGTTTGATTTGTGACTTATATTTTTCATGGATATTTAATGGGAATTTAACAACTCATAAAAGATGTGCGTATAATGGATGGACTGTGCCATAAAACACTATAATTTTGCGGATACTTTATTTTGTGAATTCAAAATATATGGTATTTTAGCGGGCATTTAATTTCATGAATCTGGAAATGTTACTGTTTTCGGGGTATTTAATTTCATGAGTTCGCATGTCTCGCGAAATTCACGAAATTAAATCCCTTGCGAAATTGAGTGGTTTTACAGCACTCTCTATTGCACTGCAATCCATTCAAATCATTTAAAGAAATTAAAAAAGGACCTCATCCTGACTGTATAACAGGGTATTTCATTCCCAAATTGAAAACACTTTCCACGTGGCAGTCGTCTGCAGACGACACTTAAAAAAAACCAGAAACTTGTTAAAAATGTTAAAATTATTGAATTTCATCACCATATTTGAAATCGCCATTACAAATGCATTAAAATAAGTATAAATATGCCTACTAGTATTGGCTCAGTAATTCTTGAGATAGACTTTGAAAGTTCGGAAAGGTTTCTGAAAAATCTGTTTTGTAACTGATATAGTCGAGTGGAAAGTGTTAAAAATCTCTATTTTGGATTAGCAACCATTTTGAAGGTTGCACTAAACTCTATTCAAATAACAATTAAAATAAACAATATAATTTGGATGTCATTTACCAGGTTGTATTGAATGACCAAGGTCATGGGTCGTGTTGCAAACACTTTTGTTTTCCCTCTAAAATAACAGCTAATCCAAGATATGGGATATCACTATTGCAGTACAAGGCCAAAAATAAGTGTTGTGTTGCCCTCAGCAACCGACCCTAGAATCTAAATACTGCTACTTTCTGCTTGAAATAAGTTAGCTTGTTTAAACTATTATCACACTAGAAACATTTGTCAAATTGATATTTACCAATTTTGTCTTGATACGAACCACAGCAATCATGGTCTGTCAGTAATATTTGTCAGCAACAAAAAATCCACCGACCGACCCGACTTTAAAATGTGGCAACACAACAAATTGTTTTTGGCTAATCATACTGAGATTTGAACATGTGTATACCAAAGCAAAAGATTACTAATGTATCTCTAAAATGTGCAAAGGTGGGGGCGGGGGGCGGGTTGTGTGTGACTTTTATGAAATGCTAAAATAATGGTATTTACTTTAAATGTAAACAGTATTTTTGTAAATAATTGTATTTCGTGACTTGCATTTGATAGGTATTTTGTATATAATAGTTTATGTGCTTTGTATTATAATATTTAACTTTCTATACTTAAAACACCTTGATGTCGATAGACAATAGTGTAATAGGTGGTGGAGAACGGGGGATGGGGGGGGGGGGCTAAATTAAGTTGCTGTGAAATTAAGTTATTTTACAGTTAGGGGTTTACATGCCTTCAAGGAGTGCATACCTTCAAGGTGTACATGCCTTCAATATGTACAGGCCTTAAGGTGTATATGCCTTCATGGTGTACACGCCTTTAAGGTGTACATGCTTTTAAGGTGTACATGCCTTTAAGGTGTACATGCCTTTAAGGTGTACATGCCTTCAAGATGTACATGCCTTAAGGTGTATACCTTCATGGTGTACAAGCCTTTTAGGTGTACATGTACATGTCTTTAAGGTGTACATGCCTTTAAGGTGTACATGCCTTCAAGGTGTACATGCCTTAAAGGTGTAAATGCCTTTTAAGGTGTACATGCTTTAAGGTGTACATGCCTTAAAGGTGTAAATGCCTTCAAGGTGTATATGCCATACAAATTCATCCAAATGTCTATTTTGCCTGTTTGGTCAAAAATAATTGGAAGTCACTCTATAGGAGGACATAAATAAAGTGTGTGACTTTCTTTTGTTGAGCTATTTATGAACTTTATGTGCTGTTCTCTTCAAAACTTGATGAAGTGGGATTTAGGAGGAGAAGGTTGGGATTTCCTTGTAATTGCAATTATTGAGCACTTTCAATAAAATATAATTTATCAAATTTACAGAATTGTGTTGTGTGTTATCCTTTGCTGTGTATTGAATTAGCTGTCTTCATAACGAGTAATTTTAGAAAAGAGCATGCATATCAATGCTATCTTCAGTAGGGAGCATGTATAGCAATGCTATCTTCAGTAAACAACATGTTTATCAATGCTATCTTCATTAGACAGCATCCATAGCAATACTACTTCCAGTAGGCAACATGCATAGCAATGCTACATTCAGTTGACAGCACAAATAGCAATGCTATCTTCAGTAGACAGGATACATAGCAATACTACTTTCAGTAGGCAACATGCATAGCAATGCTACATTCAGTAGACAACACAAATAGCAACGCTATCTTCAGTAGACAGGATACATAGCAATGCTATCTTCAGTAGACAGCATACATAGCAATGCTATCTTCAGTAGACAGCATACATAGCAATGCTATCTTCAGTAGACAGCATACATAGCAATGCCATCGTTGTAGACAGCATGTATATATCAATGCTTCATTCAGTAGACTGCACACATAGCATGCCATTTTCAGTAGGCAACATGCATAGCAATGCTATCTTCAATAGACAGCATCCTATTAAGCAATACTACCTTCAGTAGGCTGCATACATGGCAATGCTGTCTTCCGTAGACAGAATACATTGTAATGGTACATTCAGTAGACCGCATACATAGCAATGCTGTCTTCAATAGACAGCATCCATAGCAAAGCTACCTTTAGTAGACCGCATACATAGCAATGCTATCTTCAGTAGACAGCATACATAATAATGCTATCTTCGGCAATTCGTAGCAATACTATCTTCAATAGACAGCATACATAGCAGTGATATATTCAGTAGACAGCATCTACCTTAAGTAGACAGCATACATAGCAACGCTATCTTCAGTAGGCCTATAGCATACATAGCAATGCCATTGTTCAGTAGACAGCATGTATATCAATGCTTCATTCGGTAGACCGCATACATAGCATGCCATTTTCAGTAGACGGCATACATAGCAATGCAACATCCAATAGGCAACATGCATAGCAATGCTATCTTCAATAGTCACCATCCTAGCAATGCTACCTTCAGTAGACCGCATACATAGCAATGCTGTCTTCCGTGGACAGAATACATTGTAATGGTATCTTCAGGAGACAGCATACATAGCAATGCTATCTTCAGTAGACAGCATACATAGCAATGCTATCTTCAGTAGACAACATGATAGCAATGCTACATTCAGTAGACAGGATGTATTGTAATGGTATCTTCAGTAGATAACACCATAGCAATTATATTATATCTTCAGTAGACAGCATGCATAGCAATACTGTCTTCAGTAGACAGCATACATAGCAATGCTATTTTCAGTAGACAGCATGCATAGCAGTGCTATCTTCAGTAGATAACATGCATAGCTATGCTATCATTGGTAGGCAACATGTATAGCAAAGATATCTTCAGTAGATGGCATACATATCAGTGCTACCTCCAGTATAGGCAACATGCATAGCAATGCTATTTTCAGTAGACAGCATGATAACAATGCTACCTCCAGTAGGCAACATGCATATCAATGCTATCTCCAATATACAGCATACATAGCAATGCTAGCTTCAGTAAACAGCATACTGGCAATGCCATCTTCAGTAGACAGCATGTATTTCAATGCTTCATTCAGTAGAAGGCATACATAGCATGCCATCGTCTGTAGACTGCATACATAGCATGCCATTTTCAGTGGACAGCATGCATAGCAATGTTACGTCCAGTAGCCAACATACATAGCAATGCTATCTTCAGTAGACAGGATACATACACTCTTATTCTAGATTAGTCAAATTTGACACGGAAATGGTCAAATCTGACACAGAAAATTAGTCCGCGGGGAAACTACAACTTATTAGTCAAAATAACACGGAAAAATGTGTCACTTTTTTTGACACTGAAGTGTGTCAAATGTAACAAATATCCGGGTCAAAATTATCATTTTATTTGTTAAATCTCAATCGGAATACTATTCAAATGATCATTTTGACCCGGATATTTGTTCCATTTGACACACTTCAGTGTCAAAAAAAGGTGACACATTTTTCCAACTCATTTTAGACGCATAACGACCAATAAATTGATCAGTGTAACACAAACATGTGTCAAAAAGAAATGACACGGAAAATTTGACTAATCAAGAATAAGAGTGTAGCAATGCTACCTGCAGTAGGCAACATGCATAGCAGCAATGCTATCTTCAGTAGACAGCATGATAGCTACCTCCAGTTGGCAACATGCATAACAATTCTATCTTCAATAGATAGCATCCCATAGCAATGCTACCTTCAGTAGACCGCATACATACCAATGCTATCTTCAGTAGACAGCATACTGACAATGCCATCTTCAGTAGATAGCATGTTTATCAATGCTACATTCAGTAGACGGCATACATAGCATGACATCTTCCGTAGACTGCATAGGCCTACATAGCATGCCATTTTCAGTAGACAGCGTGCATAGCAATGTTACGTACACCCAGTAGGCAACATGCATAGCCATGCTATCTTCAATATATATATAGATAGCATCCAGCAATGCTTCCTTCAGTAGACCGCATACATACCAATGCTATCTTCAGCCAGTAGACAACATCATACCAATGCTATCTTCAGTATAAATATTATTCAGTACTAGACAGCATACAATGCTATCTTCAGTACGGCATCCATACCAATGCTATTCAGTAGACAGCATACGTATCAATCTTCAGTAGATAGCATTAGGCCTATATGCATTTCTTGAGATTTCTGGCAGATTTGCATTTTCTATCATCGTGAAGATCTTCTAACATGTCTAACTCTTAGTTGGCATAAGATTCCTAATTACTTTAAAATCACGGTTTGAATCCATGAAATAAACTGTTCCAATTTGAAAAACCACGGTAGGCTAAATGCGCGCGAACAACACTAGTGGCATAGGCCTATTGAAGTACAGTTTGGCTATGAACAATCTTCTCAAATTTAAATTTAAATTTTGGGGCAAAATGTTCTGTTCGCGTATATACGAAAAGTCCGATTTACAGGGCGACCTCAGTTTTCACCTTACTCTTTTGTTTCGCCATATATGGAAGTGATGTCCAAATTGATCGATATCAGCGTAACGAAACACCCGTTGGGCGCGATTCTAAAATGGCGACGGCTGTGCACTGAATTTTGTTTCTGGCGCGGGCGCACGGCTGTTTGATCGCTGTTTTATTATAGATAAAGGGGATGCACCATTTAGGACGGGGGGGGGGGGGGGGGGGGGGTGGGGGAGGGGGGGGACTTTTAAACTCAAAATGTGAAATAATATCCCAAAAAGGAAATCGGGGGTCACAATTTAGGATATTCACTATTCAGCCTTTTGAGCCTAGGCCACGCTGTGAAAAAGATTTTTTTCGTTACGGTTTCAACGCCAACGTCATTTATTCCGTCTAATGTGTCGCGGATTGACCAGTTCAATAAAAAAACATTATACGTAACTCAAAATGTGAAATAATATACTACAAAAGCAAATCGGGGGGCACATATTAGGATATCCAGCATGTGAGCCTAGCGCGCTCTGAAAAAGACTTTTTTCGTTGCGGTTTCAACACGAACATAATTTATTCCGTCAAATATGTCGCAGATTGACCAGTTCGATAAAAAAACATTATACGTAACTCAAAATGTGATATAATATCCCAAAAAGCAAATCGGGGGGCACATATTAGGATATTCAGCCTTTTGAGCCTAGCGCGCTCTGAAAAAGACTTTTTTCGTTGCGGTTTCAACACGAATGTAATTTATTCCGTCAAATATGTCGCAGATTGACCAGTTCAATAAAAAAACATTATACGTAACTCAAAATGTGAAATAATATACTAAAAAAGCAAATCGGGGGGCACATATTAGGATATCCAGCATGTGAGCCTAGCGCGCTCTGAAAAAGACTTTTTCGTTGCGGTTTCAACACGAACATAATTTATTCCGTCAAATATGTCGCAGATTGACCAGTTCGATAAAAAAACATTATACGTAACTCAAAATGTGATATAATATCCCAAAAAGCAAATCGGGGGGCACATATTAGGATATCCAGCATGTGAGCCTAGCACGCTCTGAAAAAGACTTTTTTCGTTGCGGTTTCAACACGAACATAATTTATTCCGTCAAATATGTCGCAGATTGACCAGTTCGATAAAAAAACATTATACGTAACTCAAAATGTGATATAATATACTAAAAAAGCAAATCGGGGGGCATATATTAGGATATTCAGCATTTGAGCCTAGCGCGCTCTGAAAAAGACTTTTTTTGTTGCGGTTTCAACACGAACATAATTTATTCCGTCAAATATGTCGCAGATTGACCAGTTCGATAAAAAAACATTATACGTAACTCAAAATGTGATATAATATCCCAAAAAGCAAATCGGGGGGCACATATTAGGATATTCAGCCTTTTGAGCCTAGCGCGCTCTGAAAAAGACTTTTTTCGTTGCGGTTTCAACACGAATGTAATTTATTCCGTCAAATATGTCGCAGATTGACCAGTTCAATAAAAAAACATTATACGTAACTCAAAATGTGAAATAATATACTAAAAAAGCAAATCGGGGGGCACATATTAGGATATCCAGCATGTTGATGTGAGCCTAGCACGCTCTGAAAAAGACTTTTTTCGTTGCGGTTTCAACACGAACATAATTTATTCCGTCAAATATGTCGCAGATTGACCAGTTCGATAAAAAAACATTATACATAACTCAAAATGTGATATAATATCCCAAAAAGCAAATCGGGGGGCACATATTAGGATATCCAGCATGTGAGCCTAGCGCGCTCTGAAAAAGACTTTTTTCGTTGCGGTTTCAACACGAACATAATTTATTCCGTCAAATATGTCGCAGATTGACCAGTTCGATAAAAAAACATTATACGTAACTCAAAATGTGATATAATATACTAAAAAAGCAAATCGGGGGGCATATATTAGGATATTCAGCATTTGAGCCTAGCGCGCTCTGAAAAAGACTTTTTTCGTTGCGGTTTCAACACGAACATAATTTATTCCGTCAAATATGTCGCAGATTGACCAGTTCGATAAAAAAACATTATACGTAACTCAAAATGTGATATAATATACTAAAAAAGCAAATCGGGGGGCATATATTAGGATATTCAGCATTTGAGCCTAGCGCGCTCTGAAAAAGATTTTTTTCGTTGCGGTTTCAACGTCAACGTCATTTATTCCGTCTAATGTGTCGCGGATTGACTAATTCAATAACAAAAACACTATACGTAACTCAAAATGTGATATTATATAAAAAAATTAAAATCGGGGGGCACATATTAGGATATTCAGCCTTTTGAGGTTCGAATCGATCTGCGTGGTTAAAGCTACGTAGCTCGAGCAGGACAGAATCATTTCTTACAACTTGGGCGGAATCAATATTGGTGATTTCGGTACATCAATTCCAAATATGGCGAACAAAAGAGTAAGGTGAAAACTGAGGTCGTCCTGTTAATAATACTCCGCGAGAAATGTTACTGCGCTTCCTAATCTGACCAGTGTTTAGTGTTGGTAATTTATTTGTATCTATCATTTTCTGAATTCGGGCACCCAAAATCCGGCCCGGGTCCCATCTGGCCCAATGGTAAATCCAGCCCTACTACACCACCCCCCCCCCCCCCCTCCCCCCATCCCTTTATAGTAGATTTGTTTCAATTTTTGAACCCATTTGGTGCGACTGGTGTATTGGATAAGTGTTACAGCGTACGACTTTCGTAATTGAATGTAGATAATATCATACGGTATCTCATCATCCCATGAGTAATGTCATAATATTATTGCTGTACAAAAGAGGCCACGAATATACACTCTAAAAAGTGTGTTAGAAAGTGATGGCAAAGATGTGTTTGGAAAAGGTATGTTTAGCGTATTGACTGTTAGTGTTTAGAAATTGAACACCAATGTTTAGTGATTTGACACATGACGTTTAGCCACGTTTGTCGTTTAGCCTCTGAACATGTTTACAAAGTGATAGCAAGAATGTGTTTAGAAAAGTGTTTACTCGCTAAACACAGTTTTTAGAGTGTATCATAAGACCCGCAGCATTTGCGACACGCGACTTTGAGCTAATTTTTACTGTCGGCATGATGCGACATGATTGAAAAATGCGACACACTGGCGCGACACGGCGTCGGACACACTTAACCCCCCCCCCCCCCCCCCCCCCCCAACCCGGATCCGTTACTGATAATATCACATTCTTCCCAGGATAAAATGTTAAAGGGACATTAAGTGGTGTTGAAAAGTTTAAATGTTTAAAAATTTACTTCAGAATTCAAGATGAACATTAAAAATCGCCATTATTGTTGTTTCTACTAACAAAAAACACAGCAAAACTAGATTAAAACAATATCATCGCTATTTATTGAAAAACGCCCTCTATGCAAAATATGGTTCGCGTTATGTATCACGCGTACTGCACGGGGATACTGTCGGACGTAAAATGCTGGTCCCGCGGGATAAGCATTTTTTGAATCGACGTTTTCTGGTACAAAGAGAGCTGATTTTTCTTAATCCTTATAGGTGTAAGTTCATACATGTAATACAATTATAAAAATAAACTAATCTCAGTTTTTATCATAATTGAGGGCGCTGCCTCCAACACATCTCTTAGTGTCCCTTTAAGTGCTGAGACAGATTCTAGTCCGGCTACTCCTGCCTATTTGATTAACTTCATTCTTCATGTGATTCTATATCAGGCATCTCTTTGGTCACGCGCCCCGCCCAATCCATATCAATCAATCATATAATCATCGACTGTTTAGAAATTCACAACATCCATGATGCATTGCGTCCGAGTATAAAAATTGACATTGCGCTGCTTTTCGTGACACAATCCATCCCGCAAAGAATAGCAAGATGTACGTTGCATTGTGGGGTGGTTGAATATTTGATGCACACCAGGGAATGACTGGGAAGAGCGCCGCCGTATACCGTAACCAAAACTATCGTTGTTACATTACACCACACACTATTTGATTATTACATAACGTACACATTGCGGACACATTGTAACAGCACATAGAAATGTTTTTTTTCATTTTGTTGTAACATGCGAGTGAAACTGAAGTGAAAGTAGTCGGACAAATTTAAGCTTACTTTGTTTTTCAATATATATACTCATCTCATGCTCACTCAATTGTTGTTTTTACAAGGAGGAGCTTGATATAATTACAACAGTTTTGGAATCCGTCCGAGTTTTAAAGCCGGCCAGGTAAGAACTAATATTATACATGTATAATAATTATAGAAGGTTTCTGTTTTTACTGTTTAGCCTGCCTGCTGCTGTAGTGTAAAGTGAAGGCTAGTGTGTAATTACAATTTAATAGCATGATTAGGTTACAATGTAGTAAGTAAAGTAGGGGTGATTATAATTACACACCTAAAATTAAATCCGAACTTCATGTAGGCTACAATGTGTAGTTAGGATATTATATTAAATTTTAGGGTAACTTGGTAGGGCATAGACCAATAGTTATAGGTTGGGGCGGACCTACGAGGCTACGTCACGCCGGTGAAAACAAATCAAACGCCAGTGAAAACAAAAACAAAAAACAACTTGCGCAGATCAATTAAGGCAACCGCACATTGCGCCTACTGCGAATCAAGTGCGTAACGCTCAGTGTTGAGTGCGTGCATGGAATGTTTTGTTTCTGAAACACTGGTTGCCAAGCAAATTTGCTAAAAATAACTCAAAAGTTCCCGTATGTCCGCCCCTTCCTATAGATGAATATGAAATAAACGAGAAAAATGAAGGCTGCATCCTTGTTTGACCGACACGTGCACACCCACGCAGTTCGACTATCTTCAGTTACTGAAGTTTGAACTTTTACCGGAAGAAGAAATAAATGCCCATC
Organism: Ophiura sarsii; assembly: GCA_035610835.1. NCBI lineage: Eukaryota > Metazoa > Echinodermata > Ophiuroidea > Amphilepidida > Ophiuridae > Ophiura > Ophiura sarsii. The sequence continues at coordinate 60,637,238 of CM069458.1, read as the reverse complement.
CAATCTTATCCGAATATATACACTGCATGATTTGTAAATTTAAAGCTATGTCCTATGTGTGTACAATTATACATCTACACAGCAGCATTTTGCTGCTGCCACTTTGGTTGGCTGTCTCAGATGGCAGGCTATTCATTCCACGCATTTACAACTCTATTTGTGAAGGAGTGCTCTCTTAGTTTAATTGTCGGGAGTGTCGTTCTTGTAACTTCAAATTGTGTTCTCTGGTTCCTTTTGCTGTTTTTTGCCATTTTAAAGAGGATTTCTTTCTGCACTTTAGTTTCTGCATTCATTATTTTGTAGACTTGAAATTGAATAGAATCAGGTCATCCCTCTTCCTTCTGTATATTAGGCCAAGTAAAACAAAACAACAGTTGATCATCCCCGCCCGCTTCCTTTTTTTCGTGCCAAATTGATTTTTGATTTTTTTGATTTTTTATAGTACGGTAAAACTATTGCATGTAAAACTATTAAATGTTTAAGTTGCTCCAGTAAAACTTTATTAAAACTGTATCTGTACATTAAAGGGGCATTAAGAGATGTGGTGGAGGCAGCGCCCTCAATTACAAAAATATATGATAACAACTGGGATTTGTATATTTTTACAATTGTATTAAACATGAACTGACACCTATAAGGATTAAGAAAAATCAGCCCTCTTTGTACAACAAAACGTTGATTCAAAAATGCTGGTAGAGCCGAAACCAGCATTTTACATGGTTAAAGGGTGGTATTCCAACATATTTAAAACATTGTTTTAATCAAGTTTTGCTGGTGTATTTTTTAGTAGAAACAACAATAATGGCAATTTTTAATGTTCATCTTGAATTCTGAAGTAAATTAATTAAAATTAATAAAATTCAACATGACATTCATTGTGTCCCTTTAAATGAATGCATTATATACAATGTAAAGAGGCTCAGACTGTAAAATCTTTACTTCAAAAAGCCGGCGGCCATCTTGGATACAAAAATTAACAATTTGCATGTTGCTAAATTTGAAATCATACTATTCACTAGAATTTTGATGGATCTTCGAAAAATACAATAAAATTGATTTAGCATGGACATAAGCAGCAAAGAATGCTCTTTGGTTTTTTGCTTTTACATGTAGGGGAGATGCGGGAGAGTTGAGCCATTTTTTATATTTTGCGTCACCATATGCGGAAGAAAAGTACAAACCTGTAAAAAATTAGTGTAAGATAAACTTTAGAGTGTTGTTTTCTTTGTGAAACAATAACAGTTGGGATAGCAGTTAAGGCTTATTTATACAAAAGGTTTGAACAAAATTGGTAAAGCGGCTCAACTCTCCCTACAGTATGGGAGAGTTGAGCCACCATTACAGGAGAGTTGAGCCAGCATGTAAGTAATGGCTGGTGAAAAAAACAAAATCATATTTTTTTCAACTTTTGATTTATTAATCCTTAAAGTAAATATGGTGCTCAATTGTTATTATCATGGCACAAAATAACATTTTCTCTCATTTATTATACATTTTTCACCTTTAGTCCAAAAATCAAAATGTTACTACATGTTTTCCCTATGCTCAACTCTCCCCATGACCAATGGCTCAACTCTCCTCATGGTGACCATTTTGTAAATAACCCAATCCTGTCTGGTGTAGAACTTTTGGTAGTTTACAATAGTTCTCTAAAATAATGGTCATATATACCCCCTTCAATAAACAAATTACCGCTATTATATTCTAAGTCTTACTATGGGAAAAAAGACAAAACATTTATTTTTCTATTTTTCACTCAAAAGTGAAAAAAATGATTTTGTTTAGGTATCTTTGATACTGAGCACACATGACAGTAGATTTTAACACTAAGAATGTCGTATTGATGCTATATAACAATATATGCCAATATAAATTTGAGTAAGTTACTACTTTTCGAGTTATAGGGGGTGGTTCAACTCTCTCGGTGGCTCAACTCTCCCGCATCTCCCCTAGATTGTTTTAGTCATTAAGATTTTTTGTATTTACATGTGTATTTGTTCTTGTTTACAGAGACCAACCCCACAACTGACAAAATGGGGTGGCGGCTACGTCAGTTGAAATTACTTCTATGGAAGAACTTCATACTACAGGTGAGGAAGGGGTAACAAAATGTTCATTGAATTGTAATCCGGCTGTCATACATGTTACAAAGCTACGAAATGAATCATAGACAGTCCATGTCGCCGATTTTAAGTGAAGCGGGGATAGGGCGGTCAAAATTCAAGCCAGTATTTCTTGGTAGTACATGTAGTTGCTGGTTGTTACTTGAACATTAAACATGATATCTGTAGCAAAAGTTGACTTATTTTATTCTTAAAAGTTGAAGAATATTGATGAAAATATGTTGACTCATATGCTTTCATTCATTGAAAGCTAGTTACAACAGCGATAATCAAAGCAAACAGTTTTCGATCAATTGGGCATCACGGTCATGTAACGGATTAATTGCCATCTATCTTGTCGGTAATAATAACCAGGGTTCTAGCTACGCAGGGCGGACCTGCCCAGCACTCACAATCTCCGCCCGGCACTCTAAAAACAAAAGGGTTAAGGTTAAAAAACCTTTTTTTTGTTTGTTTTTGTTTGTTGATTTTTTAACAATTTGTGCATAAAATCATTCAACTGCCTCATAAAACAAGAAATTATGTGGCAGGAACCCTCAAAGCGCATTAAAAAAACCCTGAAATTCCAAGCCTCTGGATCCATGCCATGATCCTGCACTCCGTTCGCTACACTTTCTCCGTTCGCCGTCAGTAAATTTACCTGGCACTAAAATGGTCCTGGGTAGAACCCTGATAATATTAAATGTTTAAGATTTTCAGAGGTTATCAATGTAGCACAACAGACTACAAAGGGGAATCACACCCTGTCTGTTCTACATTCAATTGAATTCAGTTATTTTTCCCGTCAAGATGGCAGCAAATCCGTTGCATGGATAACCGTGTATTACACTAGCAATCAAAAGTATTAGGACACTTGGTAATGGTTTCAAAATCATCTCATATATTTAATTTGGCCTATAATATTACATCATTAGTTGAACAAATATGTTGCTGAATCTCTTCTCATGAATAAATTCATGTTTCCTACAACATCTGCTTTATATTCAATTCCAAGCATTGACAACAATGTGTGCCTCCTCCTAATCCCCATATAAATTCCCCATTGGAAATAGCTCATGAATAATTCATCAAGCTTATTATAGCCAATGTAGTCCTATGGTGGGTAGTAGTATGACAATTTTGACAACATCATCTCCCCAATTGTTTGTCAAAGGATTCACTGCAGTAAAACTAATCCCAATATTATCACTAGTCTAATATCTGTCACATATATTGAGACTTGATCTCTTTTATTCATCATATAATTAATTAAGATACTTCAGAGGGAAATTTTAAGTTTTATTTTGACACCGTGACTTTCATATATTTCAAATGGAAACCATCCAAAGTATGTGTACTTTCCCATAGCACCCACATGAGTTGGGCACACTGCACAGTTCTATTATAACTTATAATTATTGTCAAGCTAATTTGACTCGTGGATTAACTAAAAAATCAATGTGAAAAACTTAAATCACTGAAATATTTTTCTTATAATCTTAACGGAATTTTTTTTTCAATTTTATTTTCTTCTTCTTTTTCTGCACTCTTCATTGTATGGAATATAGAGAATATAGAGACAAGAGTAAATTATAGGTGTGGGTTTGTGTAAAAGGCCGGTGGGGGGGTGGGGGGGGGCAGTCAGGCGTAATGTTGTAATCATCCTTGTGAACGAAAGTGGAATAAGGGTGCTTTTTATGACCATGACATGGGTCGGTGCTTAGGGTATCACAATCACCAATAGAGAATAAGGGTGTCTTTTTCAACCTGAATCCGCGATAAGGAATGCTTGGGCCGATAGTCATGTGTCATCTTTGTAAAAATAATTGAAAATGGTTAGGCTTATCAGACAAATGCACTAACAAAACTGAATCACACAATTACTGCATACGTTTTTCCAGTCTAAACTGTCTTGAAGACCTAATATGTGATGCGATCTGAGAAAACGCGCCACATGGTGTTATTTTTTATTGGAGATATTTATATCATAAGGAAGCTAAAACTGCTGATTACAGAACTGTTTCGATCATTTTTCTATGATCACTTCAACAAAAGTTAAGAGTGAATGATTGATGATTGTGATGTCATAAAAAGCTACAAAACAAGAAATCATGGAAACAGGCCAAAAAAGATACATAATTGATCAATAGAATAACATTATAAGGTTAATAATAACTGACTTAAAGGTACATGTAGCTGGTAGATGTTCCGATTTTCAACTTGAAGTTTTCTATTCTACATGAAAGGTCATCCTTAAAAATGGCGTGTCCCAAAATTTGAGATGCATAGCTATTATGGTTCTTATTTTAGATGCACAAGATGCTGTGAACTGTACCCATTGAGTAGTACACAAACTATATCGGTGGTAACCACCATTCGTGGTAATTCAACTCTATTTCGTCGATTTCTCTGTCATTATACCGAATTAGGCCGTCAAATTTCAGTATGATGATGAGAAAAATATGAGCTTTCATATGATATGAAAATCTCCGTATGTTTGAAATAATTCTGTGTTACGAAAATGTGATCGGGTCATCTACCTTTAACCCTAACCCCGGTTTAGGGTTTTTGACTGGGATCACACTTTTCGAGGAAAAAACACTAAATAAATCTCAAGGGAACCTGCCAGGATTTGATCCGGGGACTCTCCGTTCTCAAGCCCCATGTCCCACCCACTAAGCCACGGCCCTCAGCTACTTGTTCACACAGTATACTGCGCTCACTTTATAGGCTCAGGTCCCTGCTAGATGGTTATATGCCACATTACCTACCTCTGAAACCACATAAACCACATAAACCCCTACACCACCACACATAAACCAGGTTGATTTCATAACCCTCCTAAACCATTTACATGTACTGTGGCTACTTTATTAATAATAATAATAATAATAATAATCATAACCCTCCTAAACCATTTACTGTGGCTACTTTATTAAGTAACCCATACCTTTGAAACCGCATTACTTCATTAACCCTCGGTACTTCTGAAACCCCTACACCCCCCCCCCCCCCCCCCCCCCACAAGTACCAACCATGCAAACGATGTGTAACCACGGTGGTAGTACACGCAACACACAATATTGTGCAATTCTAGTGGCATTTGTGAGCCAAACTCGATAGATTTTTTGCTGGTTTTGGAGCCAATTGTTAAATAATTTCACTGGAATAAACTTTATCACACTTCCCGCTATTTCCTCTCTATCTTTCATGCAAATTAGGCGCCACCTTGATCACAACTAACAGAGAAATAAGGAAAACAAACAGACACACACCGTTTCCAGATTTATACTATAGTATGATATGTGCGAGCCCTGTGTAAGTGGAACACCATGAACAAGTAGACAAAACATTTTCATTTTAGGAAATTTACACTTTTTTCTGTTTTTTTCTAAAATATTTTTTTATAAACAATTTCATTGCTATTGATCGCATCATATGACTATATGTCATTTTTATTAACAAAAACAAATATATCGGTTCAGTAACTTCATCAGTTTGGTTTTGATTTGTATAATGGTGCATTTTTGAGATCTCGTGATAGTTTTACAATTTCAAAGGAATTTGTGTCAAATTCATTGAAGCGTACCAAATGTATTGCTTTACCTCACATTGAGAAGTTCACTCATGCATTTTATTATATGTGTATTAATGTGAGGAAGTGCATACATGCAGTCAGTATGTTAGTCACACGTAATGAATAGTACCCAGTGGTGACTGGGTGAAATGCAATGTTGAAATGCTGGTACGGTTCCAAATATCTATGCTATTTTCTTAGGAAAAAAATATAGCTAAAACCAACACTCTTATGAAATGAAATAACATACCAACAAATCATGGTATTACATGTACTTGTAAAAGGTATTTTTTTGCATTACATAAGCAAAATTTCTAATATTTTTGGGCAGCTATTTCAAACGCTGCCCTTCACTAGTAACGGTATATATGGTCTTTTACCAAATAAAGGGCAACAATGAAATGGGGGAGAAGGGTATATTAAAATTCTTGATACAATATTATATTTACAAGAAATCCAATAAAATAGTATATTAATTTAATAATAATAATAAAATGCTTGACTAAAAGAGTCCTTTCTTTGAAAGATCTTTCTGCACATTGTACACAGTGCTTATTAACCAGAGCTTTTATGCATACAATTATGAATTGACCAAGTGACATATTTTCGTATTGATTTAGAAAATATGTCACTCTGTCAATTCAAATCCTATATTTCCACTGTCTCATAATTGAATAATATCATAATTTATATTATATTTAAACATTGTAACATTTGTTATTTGTATGTATTTATTTATGTATTTTATAGAAATGAGGGCCTGCTTGGAAAGCAGTGCAAGTCACTGAAGCATATTTCCCTCAATAAAGAAAGCTTTAATAAATAAATAGTAATTTAGTTCAATGAAATATAACTGTCACAAAAAAACACCCACAATCCCAGTCCTAAAGTGTCAATCTCAAGTGTTAACTCAATACCTGAGTGTTTGTCCTATACAATTATCTGTTTACAGTGTAGTCAATTGGTAGATAAAAGATTGTAGTATTTCAACAGCAGCACTGATAACAGATTAATGCCAGTCCTCACTGTTCACTGTTCACCCCCCCCCCCAACACACAAACACATGACACAGATCCAGGAAACATTTCAGGTAGATTTAATCAGTGGTATGTCCAGGATTTCTCGGTTGGGGGGGGGGGGGGGGGGGTGGTTGCAAGACCTTCATTCCCCCAAATGACTTTACATCATTTTGTCCAATTTTCTTGTCCTTTAAAATGCATGAAATCTTTTTTTGTCCTATTTACATGAATTTTGCTATAATTAAGGTACGTTTTTTGTTTTTTTAAAGGCAGTTCAAAATGATATTTCTGGACAAATGTGCGCGTAGCTCGCGATTAGTTTCTATTTTTATACTAATTAGGTTTTGATTCCCGGGAACGACCTCTTGAAATTGGATAGAAAAACCGATATATTCCTTCAAATTTAACCGAATTGGTTGCAATTTAACTGAATGATAGTTCTCTGAGGCACCACCCACCCTTTTGGACACTCCACTGGATCTAATCACATCCTCTGACCGACTGACCCTAATCCATTGTCCATCATGGCCGTGTGGTAGGCTTCTATGACCAGGGAACTAGCTGTAGGCCAATTAATATTATCAATGAATTTGTACTGCCCACTTCCATGCTCATGCTAATTAAACAATACTACCCGGGAGGGGGGGGGGGGGGGGGGGGGCAGTCAAACATAATGGTGTACACATGCATGACCAAATTTTTTCCAGACACCCCCTAAACAAGTTTTACCCTGCAAGCAAAATTACCCCCTAAACAAGTTTTTAGAAAACATGAAAATCAGCGTTTTTGATACCCTTAACGCGTCACTCGCGTGACGCGTCCAACACTGAAAAAACACCCCTTTTTACGCGTTTTTTTGGTCACGCATGTGTACAACATTATGTTTGACTGGCCCCCCCCGGGAGTACTACAAGTACGGTAGTTCTAGGTACAGCTATCCAACACACCCAACCCTAACCCAACTGAATCTCACTAAATCTCACTGCCAAAAACTATCTCCATGCGCGTGCTGCTGTATTGCCTCGGTGACGTCACCTACCGCAGGCATATGGGGGCATGAATTTTTAGCCCGCATATGCGCTGGCAGTTTAGCTCAGTTGGTAGAGGGACAGACTGGGGTGCGGATGGTACCCCCGATACGCACAAAAAACATAGCTTTACTGGTTAGGGTTAATTAAAGGGGTATTGAGAGATTGCCGAGAAAAATGAAATTGGGAATTAATGAATTGTTTCAATATATAATGTACGTACATGTGTAGGAACCCTAAAGTGCAATGATTTATGGGGAAACGGTTCAATAATAGCGCTAGATTGAAATTTGATTGAAGCAAGTTATGTGGTGAGTGATGCTGCTAGTTTCGATGTGATTACATCGAAATGACCAAAATTGTGAAATTTTACATGATAGACGGCGAATTAAGGTAAACAGTTTCAGATGGATGGTAGTTAGTATGCCTAAGTATTACGTAGGTGCAAAAAACCTGATTTCCAAAAATATTGAGGGCGCACTCCCGTACATATCTCTCAATGCCCCTTTAAGTACGATAATGTTCGGTATGATTTACTGGCATGGAGAGGGAAATAGAGTGTCTAAGAATTTCTTTTGTGTAGGGTTGGGAGTGAGTCCCGAGTATTCGAGTCCAGCCCGAAATTTCCAGTCCCAGGTGCCAAATTTGGTACCCGGATACCCTATTTTTTTTATTTTTTTTATTTATTTTTAACATTTTAATTGAAAAACAGGACCTTAAGTCACCTTAGATGACTCGGAGTAATTCTGTTACACCTTTCACAGAGGCATTCATAGTGCGTGATTTTTAAGAATGACGCATACTACCGATGTTGGTGTGTAGGGTATAACAGAATTATGCCGATGACTCTTATTTGACTCTTAATAACCCACATAATACCCCTTGACCCACACCATAAGGGATAGTAACTCCTAACCTAAGAGTAAGATCTTATACTAAATTATTTAATTCATTCTTATCAAAAGTATGATTTTTTCAGCACTGTTTTCTGTGTAAAAATACAATTTATTTCAAAATCAACAACATCTTAATTAAACGTCCTAGGTAGAGATGCAGGAAAATTAAAGTCTACATTACATACTGGGTGTGACCCAGGGAATGGAAAATAGACATAAATCAACAACAACAACAACAACAAAACTTTTTAACTGTTTTTGTTGTTGTGTGTACCCGGGTGCCCGCCCAAAACAATATTTTGGGTACACGGGTGCACAATTACACGAAATTCCCACCCTTACCGTGGACATGTAGCTACTTTGAACATTTAGGTCAATCACATCTTGCGTTGCCATTTAATAAAAGAAATCCTGTATTCAGTAAGTTCTAAAATCTTGAGATAAAAAAACAGCTCTGAAATGAAGATTTCAACAAATGTTCTTAATAATAATAAAAATACATGGGACTTATTGAACGCCATATGATGTATAAACAGCCTCAAGGCGCTGCACAGAAAAATATTAAAAACTACAGAAAATATTAAAAACTACAATAGGAAATATATGCTGAAATATATTCAATCAATATAACTACTACATTCTTAAACTGCTTGTTGGCGACATTTAAAAAAAAAAACTCTGAAAGGAAATGTTTAGCCTTTGAACTAAAGATGTTTTTACAGCGATATATATATTTATAGGAGATAAATCAATAGGTATATCACATGCTGATGAAGAATTGGACCTTGTTCCATATTGAATTGATTTCATTAGATGAATAGCCTGACCACCATCTTTGCTGTAAAAGTCGTAATTTTTTGCGCAATTCAATCTTCACGCTTTGCCGATTTCGAACTGTTTTACATGTTTTAAAATTCGCGAATGGTAACTTCATCACTTTTCATACCTGTACAGAAATGAAAATTACATTCCCGTGTTAGCATGAAGATTTCCAAATTTTTACAGTACTATGTCTATCGTCAAATTGCTGTGTTACACTATATTTCAATGATGGAATTGTATTGACAGCCGTGCGCCTTTATGACAAAAGACGGTAAAAAATTAATGTGACCTACATTTTATCCAAACCGTCAGTATTTCAACATGGTAGGTAAGGTAGTACAGCGGCGTAATAACAGAATTATTAACGCCGCACGTTTGATAAAAATATAAAAAATAAAAATAAAAGAGCATCTGAATCTAATATGATTTATGTTCGCAAGACCTGCTTCTATAAGGTGGGCATGATGCTGTTTTAATACTTAATAGCAGTGTTCGATTTCCAGCATTTTTTTTGTGTAGCAAAAAGTGCGATGCACTATTAGTTTTGTGTAGCAATTCACAAACTTTGAATAGCACTTTTTTTCTAGTAATAAAATTAAAATTTCATCAACTTTGCACGTTCTACATATTCTGGCAGGCGCACGTAACACGGTTCAAAAACGCATGTATAACCCGTGTCCCGTAAGCAAAATACAGCATACGTAACATGTACACGATCTAGATTTCACAATTTGAACTAACACATTTTAATAATAAAACACAATGAAATACAGGCATTATTTCGCTCACGAGTCACGATGGATTTCATAATTGTTTACATCTTCTTACGATCGCGCACCATTTTGTTATGATTCCTTGTATCCGTGGTGCACCACTAGTTTTATTCCAAGTCATTTTTATTGGCTCCTTTTCGTAACACTCGGCGGCACGAGAACAAGACTAGAATCAGAAGTGATGCCATGATTATTACATTCTCTTACTTGCGCAGAAATCCGCAATTTTGTTAATTTTAAACCGACAGAAAAAAATCTACGCACCTACGTGTAAAGCAATGGCAATTTTGACTCTAACGAAAACGAAATATTAACTTCCGATACATAGGATTTATCATACTTTTACTAGTTATTTGAAGATGAAACTCAATCTTTTTAGGTTTGGCTTTGATGGAACGTGATCAAATATCAAGTAGGGAATCTTCTTGCGTAGCACTTTTAGCTACACATTTGTGAAATTGAATAGCAATACTTGAAAAGTGTGGAGCATTTCGCGATGCGACACCGGTTATCACGAACGCTGCTTAATAGGTGTTTGTTGCATTTGGTTGCCATGACAATTTGCAATTATAGCTGAAATGACAGTATGGTAATTTTAGAAATTGACAATTTACATACATCTCTATAAAATACTCTATCATGTATCTCACATGGACATGAAGGATAAGAAGCAAGAAGTAATCATGTAACAACACACCCATGTAAATATATAATGATTGCAGAGGGGCACGCCCATTATAATATAATTATTAGGATTTATGAAATACAAAAGGCTGTTTTTAACAGCGAGTCTGATAAGCTCACTCCCTGTATGTACGTAACCCATATTTCTTAAAATTTTCAATAAAAAAATGTCTCATTATTTAAAGAAAAATCAAACTGCTGTTGTCACCAAAAGACCCCTGTGAGCTCCTATTTTGATGAAACCTTTGAAAAAATCACTGAAAGACCCCTACTTTTCACCAAAACAATTCACTCAAAATCCTTATTAAAATTTTGTGCAGTGTTATGGCCATTGTTTCATTCGACCCCTAAATGTCCCAGGAATATATAGTGCCAGCTACTTCACCCATGTGGCGCCTTTTCTTTGCGTAAACCATTTTTCCACTGTTGATCGTCTGATGGCATTAGAGCTAAGAAATATCAGCCAAATAAAAATATAAGGTATTACATGTAAGCATAATAAAGATCTGAGTTAATACGATGATGGTTTGATGGATTGATTGATTGATTTCACAGTCGTGGCCCTAAGGCCAAATTACATGAAATTTACATGATAAAAACATTGAAAAACAAGGCAAGGTAACTTATTAATTTATATAAAAGAGAATATTGCACATAGATAAAAAAAACCCCATTAAAAATATGATATGATATTAAACATTGAAAAAACATTGAAAAACAAGGCAAGGTAACTTATTAATTAATATACTGTAAAAGCTGACATTTTAGCGTTGGTTTTATTTTTCCGCGAAAATTATAACAAGCGAAAATATTGTTTTCAACATTCATGCAATGCATCCAGAAGGTCGCCCGCGAATAAAAACAATTCGCGAAATGTCTATCTATGATATCAAAATGCGCGAAATATCTTTACGCGAAAATATTAGCTTTTACAGTAAAAGAGAATGATGATGGATAGGAGATAGAGATAGCGTATTGATGTGGTTTCGAGTAGGATTAATCTTAATTGAAGAACAATGTTGATTGATATCTTCACATGGGTAGCCAGGATTGTCATTAGGGTGGCAGTTACTTGATGTTTTATAGCCTGACACCGCCAGATCAAAAATCAGAATAAGGGTGGTGGGGAGGGTGGGAATGGCAACAATTTCAGTAACCCTTTACTATACATTTGTACTTAGCGTGAAATATGGGTGGGGCGGGGGGTACTTAGTGGATATGCCGCCAAATAGGGTCCCAGTTTTTCACCCGTCTAGTAAACGAATGACCCCTTTTCATAGCCATTTTTGGTAAATTTATGTATTGGTCTACAATCCTTAATTTTTGTGGTTTTTACCGAAATTTTAGCAAAATCTGTCAAATATATAGGACAATTATGTTGTCCACTATGAAAATATTGCCTGTTTTAATGGCTTGGTGTTAATAATTAATTAGCAAGGCCGAGTGATAATTTTAGTTATAAATCTACATACATGTTTTCTTTTGATGCTTTTACAGGTGCGACGTCCTATTGGAACTACTGTTGAGATTTTACTTCCATTTTTCATGACATGTCTTCTCCTATTAGCAAGGTAAGGCCAGACAAACAAAAAAAGTTTGTTTCCACCAATAGTGCACACACGTTTCACTGAGACGCTTGAATCTTGCACATTTAATTTTTTAATAGAAAAAACAAATTTTTGTTTCCGGTAGTGCATGCGCATTTCACTGAGACGCTTGATTCTTGTGCATTTATTTTTAAATAGTAAAAACGGAAACATTATTGTTAGGGCATCATTTTTTGTCGAAATTGTGTCCAAGATGGCGATTGGCCACATACGCTAAAACACGAAAGTGAAAAAATCTGCGGCGAAAATCACATTTTAGCGAGCATAAGAGTAACAAAAATGCACAGATTTGAATAAATAAAACCATTTCAAGTGAGTCTCCACTATGAATTTTAGCAAAAAACAAATGCATTTTGGATTTGACTTTTCAGGCTTGCTACTGGAACCGATGTGTTGTGTTGCCTTTTCTTGAAAAACTCTGATAGTGTGGGTTGGTTGATTTTTCCCTCTCAAACTCAGTTATTATAAACCTGCAATGAGAGGTCAATATATTTGAAAAGTGTAGAAGAGTAGGAAACACGGTGTTGGCTGTAGGGTGAATACTTTTGTCCAACTAACAGCCTACATTGTACCTTGGAAATCTTATGTACACCATGCATGGCGATGCAACATCACCAGGCAAGAGGGTGCAGGGCCAGGTTATGTTTAGGGTGAAATAGTAGCAGTTTCATCACAAATTATGAAAAAATATGATTCAATTTATTTTCATTTTCAAGACTGATTTTATCATTTCAACTTCAACTTGACCCAAGATTTGGCAAAAAATGGGTCGGGAAAGGACAAAACAAAACTTCTTTTTGGCCTAAATTTCGGAAACTAGTCAAGAGTTTACAGGATTAGTTAGCCAGTGGGAAAACAGACCTAATTTTCGCAAGGTTTCGCTAAAATAGTCTACCTAATTTTCGTAAAAATAGACCCATTTGTAAAAAGTGACCCCATTATTAGGAATTTTCCAGCACAAAATCATACCCCATGTTTAGGGATTTTTTGCAAAAAAAGCGACCCATTAGAGCGGCACATCCCGTATACCATATTAGGCGAGTACCCCCCCCCTGGTGAAACTATAATAGCAATTATACAGGGTGTGCCAAATTGATTTATACCGGGAAAAGTGCATCTATTTGGCTATGAGTACCATTTCTATTGGTCATAATGCTTGTGATTACAATATCTACATACATTTAGTTTTCTTGGGAATTTCAGGTTTTAAAAATTGGGTGTTTCTGATAAAAATAGTAGATTCCAAGTTTGACTGAAATCATCTCTTTTGAAAATCTTTAAAATCACTAATCATGTTTGGCACAAAGGTGTGTTGAAATAATATGCAGATCTGCTGTGTCCGGATTTAATTTTCTCAAAAAGTTGATCAATAATAATTGTTTATGATGCTTATGAAGTAATGGTGTAAAGGAATTGTTCTGCTTAAGTGAGTAAGTGACTTAGTTGTTTATATATATATATATTTTTTTTTTCTTCTTCAGTCGCAGTATAAATCAAATCATTTCGAGACACCCAATAGTACACAGTCATTCAAGAATTGAAATGATGGAATTATTGACCAATTTCACAGTCTTTGAACTGAATGCTTTTGTTGTTGTGTAAAATTAAAATTGTTGTTGACCATGGATCAATGCATGCATAAGATTGACCGCAGACAAAATTGCAAACGAGTACATGTAGTAGGCAGTATAAGTGGGTTTTTTTTGTCAATACTTTGTGGTCAATTTCGTATACTGTAAAAGCTGACATTTTCGCGGTGGTTTTATTTTCACGTTTTTACACAAAATGTTTTTCCGCAAAAATAATGTTTTGAACAATCATGCAGTGGATCCAGAAGGTCACCCCGCTAAAAAACAATTTGCGAAATGCCTATGATATTAAAATGCACGAAAAATATTGGCTTTTACAGTAATGTAAAACAACTTAATTTTGCTAATTTCGCTAGGAGATCCAATTCGCCAAATCAAATTGCCGGCAATAATATTATTTCTAATGGTTATATGATATATAGGAAGATGATACAAATTAGTGAAATTAAATTTCCGCAAAAAGTTTTTAAAAAATTAAGTTGCCGTGAAATTAAGTTGTTTTACGACAGTATGAACATTGAGAGAATCACAGATTGTTTAAAAGTGCATCATGATTGTTTATCTACATATAGACAAGCTCAAAATTGTCACATGTATCACAATTGTATTTTACTATCTGTTCATAATTATTAATAGCTTCAAGCATGTTTATCTATAGACAAGCTCAAAATTGTCACATGTATCACAATTGTATTTTACTATCTGTTCATAATTATTAATAGCTTCAAGCATGTTTATCTATAGACAAGCTCAAAATTGTCACATGTATCACAATTGTATTTTACTATCTGTTCATAATTATTAATAGCTTCAAGCATGAAAGTGTCGCAAGTAACAGGCTTGAGAATTTTCGGTTTAAACCTGAATTCAGGGGGTGTTTTTGTCCTAATGTGCACACTTTCTTTTCATTTCAGCTCATTTTGAGCTCAATTTCACACACTTTTTCAGCATTCTTTTCTTCAATTTTATGTTTAGTCTTATGCCTGAAGTACAACAATGTAACCACAGATTGTGGCAGCTAGAGGCTTTCTATGATAATAGTTATAGTTCTATGATAATAGTTATATCAGGGGTGGGCAACCTACCCGCGGGCCGTATGCGGCCCGCCAGTGTTTTTTTTGTGGCTCGCGAGATGTCTCAAGAAAACTTTTTTAAAAAATCGATTTATTTTACATCATCACAAAAAAAAAGACCTAGCTGCTTAGCATTTATCGGCACAAATGATGTTCCTCAACGTGCGTAGGTCTATTTTCCCTATTAATTGTCATCTGTACTGTATTGAGATTACGTTTTTGTGAAGATTATTAAGCACACACACCTATTGCTTGAAAGTCTTCAGAATCAAAGGTTTGAAATCAACAGCAGGTCATTTCTAGAAAATTTGGTTCGGTGCGGCCCAGTCAATTTGTCACTCTTTATATCTGGCCCATTCATTCAAAAAGGTTGCCCACCCCTGAGTTACATGTATATATGAAAAGTTGAGATAATGAGCCGGGCAGAGCAAATCGACCTCTCAGGTCAGGTGGTGGGCGATTTTTTTTCTTTGAACTTTTCATGAAGATTTTGGTGAAAATGTTCAAAAATGTCCAAACAAATTTCTGAAAATGTGTGAGAAAAAAAAGGTGGGTTGTAAAAGACGTGAAAAGAGTGGGTAGGTTTATTGCAGTTTGAGAGTGTAAGTTACCATCATAAAATATTAACAAACATATGGCGTTAACAATAAAGACATGTCACTCATCAATTACAAATTATCAAAATTCACATTAGCTGTATGAATATGATATTTGTTAATGTTCTTCATGAGGTATTGGTGAACTGACATTTAAAAAATAAAAACCCATTGTTAAAACATTTTGAACATTTTAAAAACATTTTGAACATTTTAAAAACATTTTGAACATTTAAAAACATTTTGAACATTTTAAAAACATTTTGAACATTTTAAAAACCTTCTGAAAATTGTAAAAACATTTTCAAAATTAAAGAAACATTTTGATTAATTGAACGATCAAGCACATAAAACATTTTCTCCTTGGCCTATATATTGATTAATTAACTCTTGTCTGGGGAGTACGTGACAAAAAGGTATGTATGTGTCTGTGTGGACTGGATGAGTAAAACAAATATAACACCATTGTTTCATAGATCAATAGAATTTATGTAAATTGGTTTTATGCAGAATTAAAATTAGACTCAAGCGTAAATTTCTTTTGGGGAAAGATTGACTCATACAATGTTGGTTCAATATCCACGTATCTTCAGATAACATTTCTGACCATTTTAATTTCTATGTGTCACAAAGGTTGTAGATCTAGTAATATTACTAGACATCATAGTGGGTGTAGTTTAGATGTCAAAAGGCAATTTGATTGTTTTTTGACTGATTTTCTGCCGATTCGCACTATATATTATGAGAAAATGATATAATAGTTGGGGACATAGGGTTTAACTCATACATGTACCTTCAGTGTGTATGGTCATCGTCTTACGACATTAAAAAAGTGCACCCTACGCAGCATAGGTATTGTGCAGATAACGCAGAGTTGCTGTCTGTGCATGTGCGAAGAACGCTGTTATTCAAAGCATAGTTGGTAAACATTTTTGAAGCTATGTCCGCGATTTCAAAAAATTAGGGGTGTTTTTATGAGAGGCTATGTCCGCGAAGAAGAAAAGAAAATAGCATGAGTATTGTATCATATCAAATTGTCCCGAGAATAGGAAAAAGGGGTATTTTGAACCAGATGTGTCCTCTTTTTGCGCAAATAGGGGGACTATATAGAAAGTGTCCTTGAAATGGTGAAAAAGGGGGGTTATTTTCAGTCAAAATGTCCGCGTTTTTGTGCGAAATAGGGGGGGGGGGAAGTAGCGAAACGCCATCATATAGGGGGGTATTTCAAGATCCTGGAACGATCATGTGTTACCCCTCTGAATACGAAGAGAGAACACCGGGTTTGGGGGGGGGGGGGGGGGGGATGGGGAGCGTGCGCTACCAGTACCTGGGTTAAGAGTTATAAAACCAAAACAAATACAATGCAGAGTTCTTCTATGTCTTTAATGGTAAATTTTGATCCTAGAAATCTAAAACCCTTGACCAAACCATTGAAGCATGTTATATTATATTGAATAGCTGTCATGCTTTCTGCCTGTAAGGCTATAATGTCAATGTCATTGTCAGTTTATTTTTTTCTAAAGATTACAGATTCATAAATACGGTAAATACCAACAGCAAAAAGGTATTCTTTTGAATGGATTCTGCTGAAGTTTACTACCCCCAAAACAACTTCCTCATGAAAGAAAAGGTTTTAGGATTTGTTATATAGATTATTTAGTATAATCGTGTGAAGAAGAAATAATAATAATTTGGTTGCAAATTACTTTTGGGTATAACAGAAAGTTGAATGAGTTTTAAATAACTATTTTTTGCTGTATAAATAGTGCAAACACTTAAAGGTATATTATGTGATCTTTCCAGGGAACGCCCTCAACATCGAGAAAAAAAATGAAAGCAAATTTTCTTGCAGATTTACATTTCTGATCATAAATCGTACATACATTCCAAGTTAAAGGGCGATACGATTCTTAATTACTTCAAAATCATGGTTTTAGAGTGAAAATAAACTGTCGGGATAACACGACAGTTTATATTTTCACTCTAAATTCACTCTAAAACCATGATTTTGAGGTAATTAGGAATTGTATCGCTCTGTAACTTGGAATGTATGTACAATTTATGATCAGAAATGTAAATCTGCAAGAAAATCTACTTTCTAAAAAAAATCATGAATAGAGGGCGCTCTCTGGAAAAGATCACATAATATGCCTTTAATGAATATAATCATAGGCATCAAAGAATGATTACATTTTTATATCTGACTATCACTTATTTCACACCGTTTTATCACATTTTTTCTTTCTTTTCAGGAATCTGTCCGATGTACAGAATTTATGTTTCAGTAAGTATTTCATAGCAACACTGTATTTGCATAGCCGCTGTGCAAGCAGTGTGCAGATCAATTTGTCTCAAGTAGACAGAATACATGTATACTAGTAGTAAGGCCAAAAAACAAAAACAAATTATCTCAGCACCTTTTGGCTAAAAAGCTATGTGCTGTTTGTTTGTTTTTTATACAAAAAAGAGCTATGTCCTATGCGATTTTTACAATTTATTTTTAATTTTATAAAAATCCAAATATATTCAATGCACATTGTACCCTTGTGTTCTCTTTTAATAATGATCTCTTATCTTCACAAAAATATTTGAATTTGTGTTCTCAGTCACAAAGTTGCTGAGTATCGCCGAAAAAACCCAATGCTGCCGCTCGTAGCGCCACGTCCCTGGTACACGCCCCCGCATAGCCGAGCAACGTTTTTTGTACAATTGCGTACGGTCCCCGCATGGTCCCCGCTATGCCCCAGGTCCCCCGGGGCCGGGGATGCAATTGATAAGTGCATAACATGTTATGTGAAAATAAAGATAAGTGCCATAAGACCTTATGTGTGACGACTGCCATTTGTTAAATGCGGGTGATCCAAATTTGGCCCAATTTTTGTTACATGGTGTGAATTATTTCGCATGAAGACTCCAATAGTGGTTCATATATGATAGAAGCAAAAATGAACTTCAAATTTTGCCCATTGAGTAGCACACAACATTCTATGATGGTATACAGTAATTAAAGGTAATTTAGTATTTTTTTCACTTAACGGAAAGGAAACGATTATGAAAAGAGAAAACGCTTGGCTACCAATAAAAAGTTTTACATTTTCGATATCATGTTTACTTTTCCCAAAACAGTCACAATTTCCCCAAAATGATGTTTTCAGAAAAAGTGGCACTTACTTATATTGGATTTTGGCAAATTCCATGTTAACGGAAACAGCATTTTGGGGATATTTGACTTTTTTGGATAAAGTAAACATAATATTGAAAATGGGAAACTTTGTACGGATAGCTAAGCGTTTTTCCTGTTCAGAAAAGTTTCAATTTCTTAAAACATCTAATTGTTGTGTGGGGTGTTACGCAAACAAAATTGTATAGGATTTTGAAAATTGCCACTGTTTCTGAGAACATCGTTTTGGGAAAATGAGACAATTTTGGAAAAAGTAAACAAGATATTGAACTGGTGAAACTTTCTGTGAGAAGCCAAGCACTTTTTCTTTTCACAAGTTTTTAAATTTCTCAAAATGATTAATCCTGTGCGGAGTTATGCAAACAAACTTGGTCTAATTTTCGTACAAAAAAATCACGAGAGAGAGTTTTTAAATTTACTGGTATGGACCAAGTGCCACTTTTTCTGAAAACATTATTTTGGGGAAATGTGACTGTTTTGGGAAAAGTAAACATGATATTGAAAATGTAAAACTTTCTTTTGGTAGCCAAGCGTTTTCTCTTTTCATATTCGTTTCAACTTTTCGAAACGTCTAATTGTGTGTGAAGTTATGTAAACAAAAGTAATCTAATTTTAGGGGTACCCCTTTAGTTAGGCCTCGCTAACTTGATCTTTAGTTTCCCGTAACATTTTTTTTTAAAACAGGGGAGGCAACCATTTCATTATTCATTATTCATTATTTTTACGACTTTCATTATTATACAAAATGTGGATGTCAGACGTATTGTTATACACCGCTGCACACCACATAGAATGAAATGGGTCAATTTAGATATATGTACGTTACAGAAAGGCTATTCTGGTCAAAATGAATAAACTTTTCACAATTTCATCACACAAAATGCATGAATTTGGACGTTTTCATTGCAAAAAGGGTATTTTTTCCCCAAAATTTCAATAATGAATTCAAACGTGGGCATGAAAATGAAGCGCGGGCGGGTTACGGGAAACTAAAAATCAAGTTGGCGAGGCCTTATGGTTCAGACCTGCAAAGCATTTATCACTTGGTAGCTCTGGAAAGACCAGAGCAATGCAACTCAAATTATGGAATAAAAGTGTTCACTTGCCATGAAAATGAAGTATAGAAATACAACATGAAAAAACCACCTCATCACAGATTCCCTTTAAACAGTGCAAATTGTAGTATTCCTAGGCATTATTGCTTGTATTCTATTCATCAGCTGCAGTAAGGAGATGGGCGGGTTTCTTTGAACGATCATCATATCACAGATATGAGATCCATTGTTACAACAACACCAAAACTATTTTTGGATTTGTCTGTCCAAATATGTGGCATTTTGTCACATGATTTCTTTATTCAAAAGCTTTTTTAAAACATTGTTTTGAAATGTTATTGTTATGTTGGAAAGAATGACAACATTGTGGGGGTATATGCACATTGTGATTTTTCATTTAACATTTGTTAATATATTTTGGGGGTGGTGGGTGCTTTTTTCCCCAGATTTGTTTGTATTGGTTATAAGCGCATTCATTGGACCAAAAAATCACAATAAATGGATAGGGTTGAGTTATTTTGCATATATATTTAAGCTCATGAGAATCAGAATGTGGAGATATCTGAAACTTAAATATGTGATAAGAAATACCAGATACGGGACAATTTCAATGCTCACTAGATGTGACGCGATTAAGCAATAAAATGATCCGAAGTCACAGAAGCATATTACCCTCAAAAAAGAAAGCATAAATAAATTTTAAAAAGTGGAATGAGTCGCATGTTGGGAATATTGATTTTGAGTTATTAGGTAAAAAGAAGGGACAATTTTTTTGTTTTACTTTGTTTTCTCTGTTGGTAAATTATTTGTAACTTAAAGATTGAAAGTGCAGTTTTAGCGGGGCTTGGACCATTCCGAAGCATTTTCCACCTGCTTTTAAATGATGGACAAATATCAAAATTGAAAACTGCCAACATTTCGCTTGATCACGTCACAATTAGGGAGGGGGATCGTTGTGTTGCCCTTAAGTGCCAAAAAACTTGAAGTAGGGTCGGTCAGTCGATTTTCCTTTTATTTTTTACTGGCACAAAATTACTGACAGACCGTGGTTCATGACAAGACAAAATTGGTAAATGTCAACTTGACTTATGTTTCTAGTGTGATAATAGTTTAAAAGCAATCTATTTAAGCAAACTTATTAATTTCAAGCAGAAAATAGTAATATTTTGACAAATTGGGCAACATTTTAATCTTAAAAAAAATTGTGACCCTGATTTTTGAGATAGGGTCGGTACCTGAGGGCAAAAAAGAAAAAATGTTTTGGCCTTATGTCAAGTTATAATTATTTTGTTCATTTCTTCCCTCTTCTTTCAGGTACATTTTATCCGGGATTTGTAGACCAGACCCAGTCTTTTGGTCAATTCGACGCCAGTGATATACAAGCCTGCATCGTCAATGGCACCGACTGTCCCACACTCACCTATTTCCCACAGAACAACTTTAGTAAGTAAACATAATTACCACCGGTATCCCAAACACAGCCGGGAAGTGATTAGGTTGGAGAGTTCTTCCGTATTTCAAATAGCCTCTTGCCAAGGATTTTTTTGTCAAATTCACCCCCTCTTTGTGCGAATCGCAGATGAGACAAATAGGGGCTCCTTTTCAAAGCTTTTTATGACATATCTCTCAAAACTTTCCATGGCGCATCAAATGATATATACACCTAGCACATAAAGTCCCTGACCAGGTGCTTTGAGGTTGACTTATTCAAAATATATAATCGGTACCAAAAATCTGAGATATACATTAAATGAGCAAATTTCTTTTCCGCAGTTTGATACCTCATTCAACAAAATCGAATGGATACTTTTAAAGTTATGGCGATTTCAATGACCGCGCATGCAACAGAAAAGTTGCACTAGGTATAGGAATCATTGATTTGTGTGTGATTTACCATAGACGGTAAAAATCAATGTTTTACCCGTCTATGGATTTACGCACTGAAAAACTCACAGCATATCAGCTAAGACTTGTCCCTTCAAACCCTGTGTCTAATATAAAAGAAAGCGGTATCGCAGTGGTATATGTCATTTTAACATCAAAACTACTTATGAAAACTCAAGGCGGGATTATAATAGACAGGGTTGCCTATTGATTGGCCTGTCGATTGGTTTGGGCATGAAGCTAATACACAAGGAGCAAGGTCTTGTTACGCAACCCTAATCATGCAATTGTCCCATCAATTCGTGATACATTATGTGGCCTATTTTAAACATTGTCATAAGTGGTTCATTTTGGTATCGGAATGTACGTTCAAACATTGCTTTCTCTCCTCTAAATACACCGTCCGCGGTGCCAAGAACAATGTATTCTGAATAAACTGACAATAAAATAATATTGTCAAGTTTAATAAAAAAATCATTTTACATTGAATTTATTTATTTTATTATTCTGTTATATCAAGACATATATGGTGTATAAGTAATTGTATTTAACCTTTTTAAGTGTGCGCGGATTTGCGCGATTTTTCTGTTGAAATATAAACTGTTCAACATTTTGAATATCGACTTATTTTTATTTACATTTTGATCCACATCTTATAATATAATTCAACTGCCTGTCAATAGTTTCGTTATGATATGTACAGTATTTTGCCTGGTTTTTACACATTTGCAATATCAAAAACATGAAGTTATTTACCAAAACTAGTAGTGCTTTGAGATAAATAGATATTTTCAATACAAGAATTGAGGTAAACACGCTAGCGTTGGACCATCGAGAGTGGGACTACCGCTTTGTCAATCTAGATTGATTTTTCTGCTGTAACTTTGATTGTCAGTGCAATACACGTTATACACAATGATTTAGCCTCTTTTGTGTAGTACAACAGTGATCATCATCATCCCATTGATGCTGACATGAAGTAACTCCTGTCATCTAGCTTCATGGTTTAGGTATAAAGGGAACAAGGGGGTAAAGGAAGCTCTTGAAGAGGATTGAATGACTCTTCTTTTTCCAAGGCAGGTGGACTATGATTTTAAGTGTAGCAGACAACATATAGGACCTGGCTCTTTCTCATGTTCCAAGCCGTCTTTACCCATCATGTGACCCAACACTACTATCTAAGGCTGTGACTTATACCCAGGTACCAAATTGGGTACCCGAATACCCGAGTACAAATTTTAAAAAATGCCAGAAAAACGGGTTGGGTACCCGGGTAGGAAACTACCCGTGCATTCACAGCCTTTACTATCAACAAACAATTTTCTGATGAAGTGTGACGGTTTCACACACAATGTATCGGATTGTTTTCGTAAAGACATAAGTTCTACACTAGTAATTCAATTCATTTCTCATTGTAATAATTCCAGCATCTTTGCTCCTTTTTTTAATCAATTATTTCTATTCTAGCCAAAGAGTTGATGAACACAGCATCAGCAATAGTCCCAATACCTTTATCGGATACGCTGTTTGCTAGTGAAGATGAGATGGCCAAGACAGCTGCTGAAGACCAGAATACGTATTATGGAGGTGAGCTAAGACAATCTTACCCCCCCCCCCCCCTTATCCATGAGATTGAAGTTATTCCCCTTTTATTCCCCTTTCCTCAGCCCTATTGAGGACTGATTTTCACTGCGGGTGTTAGCAAACTTGTAAACATGTTAACCAATTTTAGGTTTCGTCAAGATGACACAGAGATGTGATTTTTCCGGACATTTCCGGAATTCCGGAAATTAGGCCATAAAAAAAAATCCGGATTTTTGGAAGAAGGATTTTTTTTTTTTTTTTTTTTTGCATTTCCGGAATCGGATGATGATATTTCAGCATAAAAAGAGTCAAACATGTTTTTTTAGGGGGGGTGATACTCTATATCCCTGGACCCCCGGCCTGAGGTGCGAGAGCTCCGCTCGCTTCGCCCTTCGCAATTTTTTTCGGGAAATCTCTCAATCACTCAGTCACATCTCTGATGACATGTTAACATGTTTTTATTTATTATCACATTTGTTATCAGATCAAAGTTATGCTCAAATTGTTGATTTTTATTGTATAGTGTTGTGTATGAATTAGGTCAATACATGCGTATGTTTTGTTTAGAAAAATCAATGCATTTGTGCAAATGTTGATATGCTCACAATAGCACTCCCTCGCCATTATATATCAACATCAGATTGATTGCATGGATTTGTCTAATTTTTCTCGAAACAACACATACACATTAAATGATGAAAAAGGTTAGTGTAGTATGCAATTTGACCACTGAGTGCAATTATCCATGATATAAAAATATTCATCATAAACTTAGGATAAAATTACCGTTACTGATGCATGCTCAACCTCATTATATCTAATTGTGTCTGAAATATTACACCTTAAACCCGAGATTTGACAAGATAATTGGTAAGCAGCGCGTTTAAAATGAAGGGATTTTGTCATGTCTGAAACTGGCTGCGTATATATTGCCTTCGGTCTTGACATTTTCTTTGCAAATAAAGTAATAAAAGCTTTGCCTGTGAGTAAATGGATGATGAGATAAGCTTCTAATTGAAACTGGCTGCGTATATAATGTTTTTGGAACCAATATATATTGCCTTGGTCCTGACATTTTCTTTGCAAACGGTAATAAAAGCTTTGCCTTTGAGTAATGGATGATGAGATAAGCTTCTAATTTGGCTATGTAAATGCTGTATTTATTAAAGATACATTGATCCGATGGTGTTGACTAAATAATAATCTAATCAAGCATACATCAGTATTACTAGTGATCTAACCTTTTGATATCGTAACCATAGCAACAGTGTTTATGAGTTTGTTAAAGGAGAACAGTGCTATTCGTAAAAACCAAGCATTATATGGTAGGAAAATAGTTATCTAATGTATATTGACCAGTTTATACACCGAACTATAACGTTCAATATAACAAATTTAAATTGCACATCCCCAACCTGTGATTATTTGAAATTAGCTCCCGGTTGTCTGTGTCGAAAGTACTGATGGTATAATCTTGTGATGTCATCATTACTTCACACTTTCCACGCGGCTATTATTTTACCATACACAAAACAGATTTTTAAGAAACCTTTCACAATTTTCGAAGTCTATCTCAAGGATTACTGACCCGATACAAGGCATGTTTGTACTTATGCCAATGCATTTCTCAAGATGATTCCAAATATGGTAATGACATTCCATAATTTTGATATTTTTTAAACATTTTGTGAAATTTTGGAATGTCGTCTGCAGCCGCCTACCGCGTGGAAAGTGTTAAACCGCCTCATCAGCAACAGGTTGCTGCACGTAATCACGCAGGAATTGAATACATATGAATCGAAAATATCAATACATGAAACAGAGATGTCGAAATCTCGTAACTGTTTCGTCATAGCTTCGATCAATATGGCGACGTACTTACAGGTGATTTTTTCTTCTTTCTAAAGCCAATTAGTCTTAACGCGGCACTTTTAAAAACTGTAACTTACGGATGTGATCTGTTTAATAATAATGCTACATATCTGAGCGCTAAAGTTCCATGGCAAGGATTTTCTTTAATGGAAGTACCAGTATCCTGTTGAAATGGTGTTTATACAGGGTGAGTCAAAAAGACTGCAATAGTGGAAAGAAGCCATTTTGTTTTCAAAACCAAAATGAATTTTAAAACTTTTTAAACGTTGCAAGAATGATGTATTTATTCCTAAATTTGTGTGAAAAAATGAAGTCGATCGCATTTTTCGTTTGTCTTTGGTGACCCTCTTTGCTGCACAACCAAATTTACCTGTTTGTCCACGAGCACAGTGATTTTCATTTGAAATGGCACACATTGCATTGTCATATTTGAATATCCCGCCAACAAAAAAATGGAAAATGTCAGTTTTTTTAATTGAAATTTAGAACATTATACGCTTTCATTGCATGGGTACGATTATAATTGATTATGCTAACTCACATGTAAACAAGAAAGGATGCATCAAATGCATCAAATTCCAATAACATCACAAATGAACTCAAGTTTCCAAATTTGAATGAGAGACACATTTTGCGATCTGATGCATATTTTGGGTATCTCGTGGACAAACGTGTAAAATGGGTGCACTGGTCAAAAGGTTCACCAAAGACAAACGAAAAATGCGATCGACTTCATTTTTTCACACAAAGTTAGGATTAAATACATCATTCTTGCAACGTTTAAAAAGTTTTAAAATTCATTTTGGTTTTGAAAACATAATGGCTTCTTTCCACTATTGCAGTCTTTTTGACTCACCCTGTACACTGCAGAGTGCTAAAACAGAGTGAACATGTTGTCTGATGCAAGATTTCTCGGAATCGAGGAAACAGAAATTGTGCCGGGGTGTGATGTTAACACTTTCCACATGGCTATTAGTTTTACCATATACAAAACAGATTTTTCAGAAACCTTTCACAATTTTCAAAGTCAATCTCAAGGATTACTTAACCAATACCAGGCATGTTTGTACTTATTTCAATGCATTTCTCATGGTGTTTCCAAATATGGTAATGAAATTCAATAATTTTGATATTTTTGAAACATATTGTGACATTTTGGAATGTCGTCTGCAGACGCCTGCCACGTGGAAAGTGTTAAGATATATGATGGATGGGAATAGAGCGGCTGGCTCGGTTGGGTTTTAATGTTTGTCGTTTTTATTAGAAATCCTTTATATTCAGGAATTTCATTTAGGTGAGAAAAAGAACCCTTAAAAAGAACGTTTGAATTTTGCATAAACCATTTTTTTGTAGGACAACATTTAGAAGTGGGTAATGGTTTCAGCTGTCACAACCCTGTTAAAATTATATAAGCCCCAGCCCTTTCTACTGGATGTTTGTTATCTATTCAATTGAATTGACCTAAAATATATTATTATATAGATGAAAAAACAAGCAAATTACTGACTTTAATGTAAGAGGGTGTGTGTATTGATTGATTATTTGATTGATTGTTTGTTTGTTTGTTTGTTTGTTTGTTTGTTTGTTTGTTTGTTTGTTTGTTTATTATTTTTGGGTGTAAAGGACAATGAGTAGGTTTTTTCATTTATTTACATTTGTTTTCTTTTTAATCTCAAATACTTTTGTTACACTGTAAAGCTCACGAGCACAATTATTATCTAAATATATCTGAGAGGGTAAAAATTTAAAAAAACATTATTTACAGTCACATGTTAGTAAGGCCTTAAAAAAAGAGAGCTTTGATTGGCCTAACCCGACCGACCCTAAATACATCGCCGACCCTGAATATATTTATTATTTTGAGAGAGAAAAAATAAACAATAAAAAAATAATTTATTTTTATTTTTTAAAAAAACCAAATATAATATCAAAATTGAACAAAGTATTAACATTTCTGACTGTTTGCTTTCATTTTCGGCTATTTTAAGTCCCCATCGAAATGAAAAGCAGGTGATTTCAAAAAACAACAACAAAAAAACAAAAATCCTGACCGACCTACCCTTTTTGTTTTTGTCATGTTAGGTCAATCGAACCATTTTTGTTTTTAGGCCTATATAGAGAGTGAAATTGGTGCATGGAAATGCATTATAATACAGGAAATGGTGATGGTTTAAAGACAAAATGTTGAAAAATTGTCAGTTCACACAAACCGGACCAGGAAGTTCTTGCAGTTTCGGTTTAGAAAAATAAAAGCAGATTTTGATGATAGTATATATATTCAAAACGGATGTTTTTCTACCGCACATTGACGCAGTCTTCACAGGTTGGCAGACTGATTTTGACAAATTTGCTGATAAGACGATAAAAAACACACCTGGTATTAGGCAGAGAGATTTTTTCGGATCGGTTGGTCAGACATTCCCCCCCCCCCCTCACCCCCCAAAAAATAAAATAAATAAATATGATGTTGTCAAAATCAAGACATTTTGAAGAAATGCAATGTTTGAGAATAATAGAATTAGATTTTCAAAAGAGTTCATTTTTTAAAATGTTAAAAACATTCTCTTTTTTTTCTCGAAATATTTGAAAAATTAATTAAGAAATAGGATTAACAAATTATGATTTGATCTTGCTTGTAGAACAGGAAATTTGTAGTGTAGCCCGGGGGTACTCAGATCTTTTTTTGGGTAGGGATGTACCGCCAGCTAAATGAAAATTGACTTAAACATTTACCAATTTTGGGGGGAAATGGACCCATATGTTTCCCGGAGACCCATATTTTTCCTATATATTTGACAGATTTTGCAAAAATATCTGTGAAAAACAGCAAAATTATGGATTTTAGACCCATACATTTACCAATAATGGTTTTGAAAAAGAGTCATTGATTTACCAGAGGGTGAAAAATGGGACCCTATTTGGCGGTACATCCCCGTAACCTCATCCATTAAGTACCCCCCCCCCCTCCCCTCTCTGATTTGTAATGGCCCTTTATATAATCTGTTTCATAATTCAGCATTTTTTTAGATGTTGGAATCTCTCATTATTAACCATAAGACTGGGTGTGTGGAATGCACATGTACACTATTGTGTAAACTAAAAAGGTTGGGTGACTGTATCGTGGAAATGTTGGTGCTACATTTATTTTTGTTTTTGCACTTTTCACGCTCTAAGCAGCTACCATAAAAATATGAACACGTGAATATATGTCTTTTGTGCATAAGTCTATGTGATGAAACTAAAAATCATGAATTTAAAAACATGCAGCATACAGTTTATAAAAATTTGGCAAAGCGCAAAAATAATAATCAGCGAAAATTATTACAGTACATAGAGTGGGTTCGTGCAACCTTTTCCTTATTAAGCGCCATCAATGTACCAGCATTAGTGTACCACTGGATATGATTTTACAAAGGACTAACTATTTTCAGAGGTTATGGTATAACCCAAGCTACTTAAATGAATGTAATTTTGTGCTAAAAGGCAACAGAATTTCCTTTAAAATGTCAGTGAATTTTCAACAACAAAAATCTAAAATATTTCACAAAAATTCCAAAAATTGTCAATTTTTTTTCTTTTCCACAAATTTAAACAAATTTTATTTTTATATTTTTTGTGTGCACAATTGACTAATTTTTAAAAACAAATTTCACAAAATGAAGAAAAACAAATTCTCAATTTTAAGAAATATGGTCGGTCTGGCACGTAGAATAGTTCTTGGTTTTTTTCCTTTGCCTAATTATAATCAATGTAATAGTGGTTAATCTGATAATAAGCATACGCTCTCCAATTGTAACAGTAGTTGTAGAGCTGCTTAAATTTAGGCCTAGCGTTTATGTGCTGCAATGAGTCAAGGACACCAGTTACAGATAAATACACTATAAATAACCAATAACTGAGCGAGGACTTTAATAAGATAAATCAGACAGCCTTATCCATCTCTATAATGTAATGAAATACCCGCATATACAAGCAGAAGGCATAGCAGAGCATTCATAAATTTGTCAACAATAAGTTCTTTGTACAATACAAAATGAAATGGAAAGCCAGTGTAATTGTTAATGTTATAAAATGTCATGACGTTTTTGAGACAGCAAGATTTTGTACAGACGTAGAACAGGATTTCTTTTTTTCTTTTTCTTTTTCGGCAACTATGCAACCAGTTATCAATGGTGCCTTGGGTCAGGTCAAGTGAACGTGAAGCATCTACGATGCGCAAATACCTTCAGGAAATTAATCTTACAGGATGCAGTTTTCTGACTGATCAATCGTAAAAAAACGGTGAAACCTTATCGTATCCAAATTAATTCCGAGCTAATTAGTCGACTTTGCATATCTTTATTTAGACAACAATCATGTCTACAGCACCTCACGAGCTATCTAATTGGCCGATGCTCATTTGTAAGATTTCTTTGCTAATTAATGGAAGGATGTCATTGAAGCTTGAGTCTAAGTGGATTTGTATTGCCGTGTTAATACGTCTAGAACTGGGGAATATGCACTCTTAAAATGACAAGGTCAATTTAACTAAGGACCATTGCCCATCCTACAAAACCCTCCTCCGTCAAAATGACCCAATTGTTTTAAGACTTTCCACACCGGCTATATTAGTTTTATCATATATACAAAACAGATTTGTCAGAAACCTTTCCCAATTGTAAAAATCTATATCAAGGATTACTGAACCAATACAAGGCACGTTTGTACTTTATATTCCAATGCATTTCTCATGGTGATTCCATATATGGTAATAAAATTGTTTACAAATTGGTAAACAGCCAAACCTGAAAAAACATGTTTTTATAAGAAACACAAGTCAAGAATGATAATAGATTGGTTATGGAGAAGGTGTTGACTTCACAGGTTCTATTTGTATTTAACGCTACGAAGCTGCCAATGTCACATATTCGAAGAAAAAAAACATAACCCAATAAATTAGTTTTCTTTTTCGCCTCAGCTCTGCTCGGTCGAATACCTTTCATCAATGTCTGATTAATTTGTTGGGCCTGACGTGCTTTTAGGGTAAAATTGGGTGACAATTTCCAATCACTCTATGTCTGTAGATTGTGTCAAAGTTTAAATAACAAACACCAAATAGCAACGACTATGGAAATTGTCAGCAGACTTCGGTTTATAAGGCACCCACAATATGTTGGATTCAAGTATTTCTTGCAGTCGAATGCAAACTGTTAGTGTTATAAAACATGCAGTAAATCATGTTACAAATGCTTTTGCTCTAACATTCACGTGAAAAACCTGACTGCCCCTATGGACACAATATGCCTACTAATTTGGGTAACTCCATTTTAAATCTACACTAGGAGTGTAGTTTTCAAATGGAGTCACCCATGCAGGTATCCCCATTTGAAATCCACACTCCCTGTGTGGTAGATTAAAGTTATTTCTTCCATAGAGGGCGTATGGATTTCAAGTGGAATAGCCCAGTGCGAAAGACGCTGGCTATAAACGGCAGGTTACACATTCATGGCCTTTGTTTAATTCATTTCTGACAACTTCAATGACGTCAATGTGTATTACGATTGGAGTCTGTTGATCAAATGGTGCATTCAACACTATATTGACGGGATTGAAAATACCCCAATCGGGGCCTCACCAATCGGGGCCCCAATAACATAATGTATGTTGTCCTACATGCAATCATTAGTCAACGATTCGGGCATGGTTCCAAGAAACAGCGGTGTACAACACTTTCAGCATTTAAATGCCTCCCACGCTATATATCATTTATATCCAGGAAGAAGAATACAAGTACATTTACTCCATATTTATTTCACTATCTCCTATCACACTATGGCCCATTTTGCTCGTCAGGTGTGGTACAAGGTGCCACACCTGAGGAGCCTTCGGGCGAAGGGGCCGTAGTGTGATAGGAGATAGTGAAATAAATAAATAAATATGGAGTAAATTTACTTGTATTTTTTCCGTATATTATTGCTCTCCGAAAGGATTGAGCACTCTTCGTGACGAAAAAACCACATTTTTTTATCTATGATATATATTATTTATATATTGTTTTACTTTAAAAATGGCAGGTTCATTTTTACCCCCTGTGGCACAAGCGATGTTTGTAAGCACTTACAATTTACATAGCATGTACCACACATGGAGGCAGGGAGTAAAACCTCAGCAGCCTCAATGATCTGAACAAAAGATAAACATTCCTTTAAAAAGGAAAAGAGGCCATCATATAAATGTAAAGAAACAGACAGCAGAGTGTGATCCGTAAGGACCTGGGTATGTCTGGAATCCCAAAATGGTATCATGCCTTTAAAAGGTTACTTTGTTTCTGATAACGAAGCATAGTATGTGATCTTGTATGCATATTTTGTTTTTAAAGAAAGTAGATTTTCTTGCAGATTTACATTTCTGATCATAAATCGTGAATATATTCTAGACAAGTTTATAAATCTATATGATTCTTTTCACTAGAAAATATGTGTTTTATGGTTTTTAAGGGTTGAAAACAGATTGGTTGCGCGAACAGTTTAAATGTTGTCTAACAAATATAATTTTGATTATGATTGTTTCGCTCTGTATTGGAACATATTAATGATATTTATAGAAAAGCCCCTATCTATTATATATTTTGTAGTATGGGATTTATAAACATAATAAATCCTTAGGCTGCTGTGGGGTAAAACTAAACCTGACTAAGTTTAAGAGTCAACCCCTAACATAACACTTGAGGCACCATCGTTATTCTTTGCTCAATTATTTTACAGCTGTGGTTTTCGACCTCCCTGATGACGTCACATTAGAGACTCTCCCAGCGGATGTAGGCTATTCAATACGTCTACCGCATGATTTGGTGGACCAAGGTCGTTCCTGGCAAACGGACCAGATATTCCCTGAGTTTCAAGCTCCTGGACCAGAACTAAGAACGTAAATATGATTTATTATTATTTACTTCTCAATGGTACAATAATTAACCCCTTTATCTTTCTTTTTTTAATATTTTAATTTTTTTTAAATATTTTTAAGTGAGCATTTTATTTTATTTTATTTTTTTGTTTTTTGTTTTTGGTGTTGAAAATTCTCCAGAATTACAACAAAATAATAAAAATGTCGGACCGACTGACCAACTCTACCTGAGAGATGTGTTTTCCCATAGAATAGGGGATTTCGTTGTGTTATCAACTCCCATTTTTTTCTACTAGGTCATTCTTTTTATGAATGGTAATGCACTGTAAAAGTGAAAATGTTTGCGCAAGCACGAAAATAAAAACACACAAATTATATTCAATTATTATGTAAGTCTGTGTTAGGAAGCTCAAAATTGTGGATATAAAAACATGCAACAAAATTTCAAAATGTGCAAAATGCGAAAAATTACATGTGTGAAAATTTCCACTTTTACAGTATTGCTTTTATTTGTTCATTAATAGCTTCTACAAGGCGAGGTTTCTGGGAATACAGCATGCAGTAGACTCTGCGATATCGATATTTCAATCCTCAAAACATCTCGGAGGTGCATTCAATTTGTTCGCAAGTCCAGCATTGACACTAGACGTCTCGTTACAGGTATGTGAATTTCATTTAGCAGGCAACAGTTTGAGTGCCCGCCCTAGACGGCCCCCCTTCCTCGTATAATGCAGCAAAGACAATCAACATTTGTATAAGCAAATCGTACTCTGCCACAACTATCAATTGTGCCATAGTGTGTCTTTTCATTAAAATCAAATTTTTGGATTATTTTCGTTCTTGAAAAACGGTAGTGCAAAATGTGCAAAATTGACTTGTCCACAGACGCCTCCAAAGTTTCTCTCAAAGAAGTCATACCTGGTGAAAATACTCTATTTTAGGTCATTACAATCTTTATCAACTATAATTTTTTCTTATTGATCATAAAAAATGTTCTCTTACAGTGATATTTTCCATGTCTTTGATTCCTGTTCAGAATCTTTTAGTCAAATGGAGCAAGATCAGAAGCCTACTGTAGACAACCGTTTTTGCACATGTTATCTTTAACGTTCCATATTTCATAAACGAAATGAGCTAAGTCATTTTGGTCCATGTTTAATAGCCTCTGCTTTGATCAAATGTAAAGAAATTTACCAAATTTTATTAGTAAGTAGCTAAAAATGGCTGCCAAAAATGGTGGTTTTTTTAACCACTTGCAATACACTCTTTTTGGTTTCCTCTGGATAGTGACGTAACTTCACAGGCGCAGCATTTACGCTAGCGTATGTTTCTTCCGTCTTTCAACGCTCATGTGTATACGCCAGTGCCTCGAGGAGGTGCGTACGTTATGTTCTGCAATTACTAGAATACGCAGTTACGTCACTGTCTCGTGATGGCCAAATAGACTATAGTGACAGCGAATTAAATGTAAATGTGAAGTGCTTTGATGATATTTGGAATGGCGCAGTAAAATTAAATGTTTAATTTTGTTTCCTGTTCATCTGTAGCAATTACCATTCCCGGCGTATGACCTGGACATATTCCTGATCCTACTGGATTTCCTGCTGCCTTTTCTGCTTGCATTGGCTTTCATATACACAGCCGGTAACATAGTCAGGGTAAGTCATATATCACGCAACACATAGGCCAAATGTTTACTCCAGTCTGTGTGACAGAATTAACTATCAATAAGGTGACAGAAAAAACAATCTGTTTTACGGATTTTATTTTTCAATATTGCAAGAAAATATCTGTGAATGTTTTTGGGAAATTTTGCTGATTTTGGTATTGAAACAAATTGAAATTTTTTGAAAATGTGTGAAAATTGTCAACAATTCACAAAAAATTCCCAATCTTTTTCAAAAACCCTGCCTGACCGACCCTACCTGAGAGGTCCGTTTGCCCATATAACAGGGTTGGTTTTTTCGTCGCCTAACCAGACCTGTCAACTAGTACGATTTTCCTGTATTTAGTACGAAAATTGGATGAAAATACCACTATATGATTTGTTTCCACAATAATACGATTTTTCCCTACCTCATAGCCTTACGATTTATAATAATACAAAACTTGAAAACGACCCGAATGGGACTATTAAAAATAAACTCGAAAAACGGCTGCGAGGTCAATGAAATGAGACTATAGGCTAGCAGCAGAACATCCCGATCGCTTACGATAGCGTGTTCGTGATTGGTTTGTGACTTGTAAACAAAAGCATTTACGACCAATCAGCTCATTGCATACAAAATTGCTTGGCATCGACGATATTTCCATGCTGACGTCCGCCATGTTGTTTATTATGTATCGAAAGCAGAGTTTTGTGCGTTGGATTTTTAAAAATCATCAAGTCATTGCAGAGAGGTGAAAATTACGCAAGTTGAGTAATTATTATGTAGTCCGGATTTTAGTATCGGCTGTGGGTCATGGCATTACAAACCACATTCGGACAAGCAAGCACCAAGCAAAGTAATACACAAACGCGGGCGCAAATCGCCCTATTTTATTTTTAATTTTCATTTAATTCATCAGTTTCGTTAGTTACAAGTTTGATTAGGTGTTATTTTGACAAAAATGTTGTAGGTAAAATACGACTTTTGTGATTCAAAATACAGTTTCGTGAGTTTAGAAGTTG
Source organism: Ophiura sarsii (assembly GCA_035610835.1). Lineage (NCBI taxonomy): Eukaryota > Metazoa > Echinodermata > Ophiuroidea > Amphilepidida > Ophiuridae > Ophiura > Ophiura sarsii. The sequence continues at coordinate 60,602,343 of CM069458.1, read as the reverse complement.
GCAGGTCTGCCTAACCACCAATTTTACAATAGGCATCTTTTTATAATCTATTGGTGTATTAAGGTTTGTGCACACTAGGTCATATTTGCCACAGATTATGAAGAATAAAACTCTCAATATATATATATTTTTTATTTTAAAATACTCTGCATTTTTATAGATTTAATTCATTTCATTTCATTTTCCGGTCTATATTTTGCAGAGTCTGACCCCTAAATTTATCGCAATAGGTATTTTAAAAGTGTGTTCAATTTCATTTGAATGGTGATATATTCATGATGACCTGTTTTCTTAGGAGCTTTTTATGGGCGTTTTTATTTGATTTCTATAGTGACATTGCGCACACACACACCAAACATGTCCACTTCTGCAGTCTGGTATTTGGCTGTATTATGAGACCATGTCACCTCATTGTTGATCAACAATGTTTAGTGCCTGGTTCCATTCCATTGGTGGAACATGCATTAACTGTTGCATTGACTGCTGTCATATACGGCTGACGGTGTGGTTTATAATGGACACCCCCTTCAAACTGGCAGGTAATGAGCATACATACCAACAGACAAGCTTTTGTTTTCTTGTCTGCTGAGACATTACAGGTGATTGATATAGTCTAATAGAATGCCAATCCACTTCAATCATTGAATATATGGGGTCTATTTTCTAATGCTGATTACATACTGATGTCGCTTAGCGATCCGGGTCGCTCCTGATGACGTAATTTACATCAATTGTTGTTCAATCGTATGCAATCAAGTCAGCTGCTACCTCACACGACTTTCCAAAAGTTCAGACAGGTCGCACCAGATCGCTATGCCCGGATAGCTGCAGTTTACTTCAATCTAACTCGTACACGACAGGTCGCCTCGATCTGTCGAGTTGCTGTGAACGACCAGCTAATATGCAATGAGCATAAAGTCTCCATTTAAAATGTATTGGTAGGGTAGTATTCATGTGAGAAAACTGACTATTTTTACAATTTTATGTTTGAATAACCATTTTTTTCTTGAATCCAATTATGGTTTACAGGAGATATGTTTGGAGAAGGAGTTACGGCTGAAGGAAAGTATGAAGATGATGGGCCTTGCCAACTGGCTTCACTGGCTGGCATGGTTTCTAAAAAACTTTTTGTTTTTACTGATAACCATCGTGCTGATCACCTTACTTGTACAGGTAAACATGTCACTTCCTAATCAATGGCCATTCTAGTTTTAACTATTTGTAACATTCTTGTAGCAAAATTTTCTTTTTAATGATAACTACAGAGTGACAAGGTACACTTCGGAAGGCAGTTGACGTCCCAGATCTTCCTCGGATTCTTCCTTCCTTGTCGCTGCTGTCAAATTAGGCCAAACAAATTGGTTGTGTTGCCCTCATCCGGCCGGGTCAAAATTCCGAAAAATATCAGCCGTTTATTTTTAAAGATGTTTTTTTTAAGATTTTTTTTTTTAAAGATTTTTTTATATTTCTACACTTTTTTTACCAATCTTCTGGTTGATAAATGTGTGTAAAAGCCAACGAAACTCAATAAAATGCAACAAGTATTTTGTTTTTATTTAGTCTTATTCTCTCCATCGTTAATATGTGGATGAAAGGGTGAATAGTTTTTCATTGATGTGTACTTCAAAAAAATATTCACCATTGGGTAGAAAATACAGCCAGTATGCTGTTTCCTTAGTATCTTCACACATGTTGACTGCAACACAAACCTTTTTTTTTGCCTTATGGAATGACCTCCCGGTACACTATGTTGCCTGCCTTCAGGCGTGCACTTAAAACTTAAAGGTAGATGTTCCGATTTTCAACTTGAAGTTTTCTATTCTACATGAAAGGTCATCCTTAAAAACGTCGTGTCCCAAAATTTGAGATGCATAGCTATTATGGTTCTTATTTTAGACGCACAAGATGCTGTGAACTGTACCCATTGAGTAGTACACAAACTATATCGGTGGTAACCACCATTCGCGGTAATTCAACGCTATTTCGTCGATTTCTCTGTCATTATACCGAATTAGGCCGTCAAATTTCAGTATGATGATGAGAAAAATACGAGCTTTCATATGATATGAAAATCTCCGTATGTTTGAAATAATTCTGTGTTACAAAAATGTGATCGGGTCATCTACCTTTAATTGTTTCACATACTTGTTATTATTTTGTTTACTTGCGTTTATGTAAAAGCGCCGTGTTCTTTGTAGAGCGCTATATAAATGTGTGTTTTTCTTGTATATAAAGAGCAAATATGAACAATAGCCCAACAGACATCAACAAAGTTAATGAACTGAGTGATAACAAATCAAGCTAATAACTCTCTACAAAGAGCTCTGATGGGCTAATCAATTGGTTCCCTGCAACTCAACTTTGTATTATTATTATTATCACTCTTGTGCCTCTATGCTTTAAAATGTCAAATGATAGTCAACAGCCTCGTCAAAAACGTCATGCAATCTTTTTTATAATATCAAAACTTACACACTGAAATCTGCTTTTTCGCCACCCCCAGCCCCCCCCCCCCCCTCAACAAATTTGACCAATGTTTTTTCTTCTTTCTTTTTACAGTTTGGGAATGTGTTTACACACAGTGATGGCTTTCTGCTCTTCATATTCTTCATGCTGTGGATGATCTCCACCATCGCATGGTGTTTTGCCGTCAGCGCGTTCTTCACGCGAGCCAAGCTTGGCTTCGTGTTCGGTATGGTCACGTGGTATCTCAACTACCTTCCCGTGCAGTTCCTCGATTATGATGAGAACTCCAGGTGAGTGCAGTTAGATGGTTTCACAAGGATTGTCGTCTCTATTAAAATGTCATCAAGGACTAATACTATTAAAGTTTCACTTGCATGTTTGAAAAGCCGAGTATTCAATACATAAACTGGAAGCATGTTGGTCCGGTAGCCTGCTATGACAAAGATATGTCTCTAGGACTATATTAAAAAAAAAAAATTGTCTCAAAGCTCCCGTGCGCGTTAGCTAATTGATGCGCGTTAGAAGAAGAAAAAAAAGAAGAAAAAAGAAAAGAAAAGAAAAGAAAAAAAATCAAAAAAACAAACAAACAAAATCCATTTTACCATTTTACACTGTGATTGCTTGGGCACATATGGCAATATGCTTGTGATATTAGGCCAAAAACAAAATAAAGTTGTGTTGCCCTCAGCGACCGACCCTAAAATCGTAAAAACTAGGGTCGCATTTTTTTTAAGATTTAAAATTTTATTAAAAGTGTCTAAATGTTACTATTTCTTGCTTGAAATAATAATAATAGTAAGCTTAAATAAATATTGTTTAGACTATTGTCACACTAGAAACATTAGTTAAATTTTTGAAGAAAAAAGAAAAAGGATTTCTGACCGACCGACCCGGTTTTACAATTTTTGCCACTTGAGAGCAACACAACTTATTATTTTTCTTGGCCTTATGCTGCAATCTCTTGAATGTGTAAAAAGGCATAGACTAATGAATATTTATTATAATTATGACTTTTATTTCACTTTCACAAAAATGCACGAATGACTGACCCTACTTTAAAGTTCAAATTACCCGTAGGATAGCGTTGTATCTTCACACTTTCCACGCCGCTGTTACTTTTACCATATATGTGTGGTGGTATGGGAAAACCCGTCGGAAGTCGCAAGTGGTAATATTGAGATATCAGGGTCATACCAAAAGATTCCTAACAAATGAGTCCCAAGTCAATTTTCCAACTTTGGTCCCAAGATAGAGATTATACCTTGAACTTTAGTCTCCAGGAGATTTTTATGCAAAATTCCAGATGTGAAGTTTATTTTAGTACTTTTCTGAACCTTGTTTATCAAATTGTATGTGTAAAATGCTATGTTTACGTAAAATGTCATTGTTACCATGGTAACTACTTGTGAATTCCGACAATGCATTGTAAAGATTTTGAAAGTGACGACATTACAATTGTTAATAATATCGCAAACAACTAGGTTCATATCAAAAGTCCTTTTCATATGACAAGCTATTCTGTGTGATATAACAATGTAGTTTTATATTATTATTAGAGCATTTAAAAGATTTTGTGTACACCTTTGAATTTTCAGTTTCAAATTTGAGTGTCTCGTTTACACTTGCCGACTTTAAAATACTATAACTCTAGTTCTAGATAGAATTTCTGAAAAATTTAAACAGTCCTATACTCAGTAGAATATGACGCTCTCTGCCAAAGAAAAAAACCAAGTTGCTAGAAAATGACCATGTGTAGGGTTTTCCTATGCCACCACACATATACAAAACAAGATATACAAAACAAGATTTTTCAGAAACCTTTCCCAACTTTTTAAAGACTATCTTAAGAATTACGGAACCAATACTAGGCATGTTTGTACTTACTGTATTGCAATTCTCATGTTGATTCCCAATATGGTAATGAAATTCAATAATTTTGACATTTTTGAAACATTTTGTGACATGATGGAGTGTCGTCTGCAGACGCCTGCCGCGTGGAAAGTGTTAATTCATTGCCTAACATTTTTACACCAATTTTTTGTCTTCATATTTTTTGATTCCAGCTCTGTTAAGACAGCCGCTTCCTTGTTACACAACACCTGCTTTGGGTTCGGAGTCAAAGTTATAACTCGTTTTGAGGTTCAGTTGGTCGGTGCACAATGGAGTAACCTGAACCGGAGTCCATCCGTGGACGACCCCTTCAATCTGGGTACCGTTTTCTTAATGTTCATCTGTGATACTGTGATTTACGCTTTGATCACCTGGTAAGATTGTGTCTTTATGTTATCCGAATCTATGTGGATTCTTACAGGTGTATTCAGCAAGTACCAATGGATTCCCCAAAGAATACTAAGACGTGGTTAAAAGTTGCACTGGCGTCAAAATCCAAAATCCGACACGAATTGTTTATTGCACCAGGTGCAAGGTCGTGCGTTAAAACATTGTGCGTGAAAATGTCAAAATTAAACGCAATTACGCCGTCTGTGTTGACGACAAAATCGAACAAAAAAATGCCAAATACCCCAGATCCCACAGTGACCAAGGCAACAGTCAACAGTTAGTGCTCAGCATGTGGGATACTGAACATTTAACAAGAATTGATGACAAAATCGAACAAAAAAATGCCAAATACCCCAGATCCCACATGTGGGATACTGAACAATTAACAAGAATATATGTAGATTATCGTTGTTTCATTGACGATAGGTTTCACAGTGCTCAGCATGTGGGATACTGAACATTTAACAAGAATTGATGACAAAATCGAACAAAAAAATGCCAAATACCCCAGATCCCACATGTGGGATACTGAACAATTAACAAGAATATATGTAGATTATCGTTGTTTCATTGACGATAGGTTTCACAGTGCTCAGCATGTGGGATACTGAACAATTAACAAGAATATATGTAGATTGTCGTTGTTTCATTGACGATAGGTTTCACAGTGCTCAGCATGTGGGATACTGAACAATTAACAAGAATATATGTAGATTATCGTTGTTTCATTGGCGATAGGTTTCACAGTGCTCAGCATGTGGGATACTGAACAATTAACAAGAATATATGTAGATTGTCGTTGTTTCATTGGCGATAGGTTTCACAGTGCTCAGCATGTGGGATACTGAACAATTAACAAGAATATATGTAGATTATCGTTGTTTCATTGGCGATAGGTTTCACAGTGCTCAGCATGTGGGATACTGAACAATTAACAAGAATATATGTAGATTGTCGTTGTTTCATTGGCGATAGGTTTCACAGTGCTCAGCATGTGGGATACTGAACAATTAACAAGAATATATGTAGATTATCGTTGTTTCAATGACGATAGGTTTCACAGTGCTCAGCATGTGGGATACTGAACAATTAACAAGAATATATGTAGATTGTCGTTGTTTCATTGGCGATAGGTTTCACAGTGCTCAGCATGTGGGATACTGAACAATTAACAAGAATATATGTAGATTGTCGTTGTTTCATTGACGATAGGTTTCACAGTGCTCAGCATGTGGGATACTGAACAATTAACAAGAATATATGTAGATTGTCGTTGTTTCATTGACGATAGGTTTCACAGTGCTCAGCATGTGGGATACTGAACAATTAACAAGAATATATGTAGATTATCGTTGTTTCATTGGCGATAGGTTTCACAGTGCTCAGCATGTGGGATACTGAACATTGAACAAGAATATATGTAGATTATCGTTGTTTCATTGACGATAGGTTTCACAAGATGAATTATCAGTCTCACATCAACATTGTTATACCTATTGTTAGACATTTTAAAGTATACATTTCATAAAGATATAATAAATTTAAGTTTCTTACAGTGCCTTCCTTGATTGTTTCTGTTTATCTGGGCACTGCATTCTTAACCCTCTGAGCACTACCTGCTTTCTTACAGTGTCTCTGATTGGCTCATTACAGGATATAATGTGATATACCCCTGTGAGCAACCAATCAAAAAAGCTGTGAGCAACCAATCAAAAAAGCTTTTATAACGCTTTTTATCAACCATACCACCATTCTTACTGTATCTTTGATTGCCTAAATATATGGTATATGGCTCTTTGTAACCAATCAAAATTGTACTTAGATGCCAATATATAGGCAGGTAGTGCTCATGGGGTTAATTTTTATATGTTATATATGGCGCTGTTCTCTTTAAGTAATGTGATAAAAATTAACTGTACGCCGGTTTAATTTCACCATACTCATGGCGAAAAAATATTATTTACTTCATGAGAAGATATTTAGAACACACTCGTTCCTTTTTCTCAGGTACGTTGAAGCGGTATTTCCTGGATCCTATGGTATTCCGCGACCGTTTTATTTCCCATTCACAAGATCCTACTGGCTGGGACAGAAATATTCTGCAAACGTCAAACCTGACAAAAAAGAGGTAGGTTTTGTTACAATACTGAGCAAGTTTTTAAAAAAGCCAAATTAAAGATTTTACAATATTCTGAGGCCAGATCTCCATACCTCACTGTTATGTCAGAATAAAACTTAGAATTAATTTTAAAAATATATAGAATCTGTTTTTAAGTAACTGTGCATATAACTGTCTAGACCCAAGTTGTTATACTTTAAAGTTAGTTCCAAATTGACGAGAAATATGTGGTTTTTATCTCTCTGCGCGCAAAAATAATCCAAGCATACAAGGGTGATTTTGGCATACGGACATAACACACACTGCACCTGTTGTTGCAGGCCTGTTGCATACATCGGTATCCTGTCTTAATTCCGGGGGGGGGGGGCACTGACATTGGAAAAGGGTATAGGTATGTGCCGCGCTGAAGACTCCCTTTTTCACCCTCTGCTGCTAGCTCTTATGACCCCCTTTTGAGCCTGCGTCAGTTCTTAAGACCCCAATTTGATTGAAAATGCAAAAATCGTGAAATTTTGCATTCTAAAGCCCCAATTCTTCGAAGATTTTGCGTTCTAAAACCAAAAAGAAATCGAAAATTTGCGTTCTTGCTAATCAAAACTGAACTACAGGCCAGTTCTCAAGACCTACTTTGATGAAAAAATCAGTTCCTAAGACCCTATTTTTCGTCATAAAATCCACTCAGTTCAGTTCTGTAGCCCCCCTTTTTGAGTTGAGTGCCCCCCCCCCCCGGCTTAATTTGCTACTGTAACAGTAAGAAAACTCTCCAATTTGGAACTTATTGAACTGTAGTAGAATATGTGTTGACGTCACCTTTGTGTGTCACAGAATAGAAGTATTTATGGAGGGTTTAAAACGGGTCCATTTTCATTTTTTATGTGCATACCGATTCTGTACCACCCATTAAACATTGGTGAACTCAATCACTTATTATTAACGCTTTCCACACGGCAGTTGTCTGCAGATGACGGTTCCAAAATGTCACAAAAGGGTTTCAAGAATGTCAACATTGAATTTCATCACCATATTTGGAATCACCATGAGAAATGCATTAAATAAGTCCAAACATGCCAAGTATTGGTTCAGTAATTCTTGAGATAAGAATGGAGGAAAGTTGTGAAAGGTGTCGGAAAAATCTGTTTTTGTATAAATGGTAAAACTAATAACCATGTGGAAAGGGGGTAACTATATTGACCGTCATAATTCTTTAACATAATTCGACCCAAATTTTGTGTTTGTCAGTAGTTGAATTTCAGTTTGCATTTTCCAAAAATATTTCTCAACCGTATAAAATCTCGTCATGGAATGCAGCTTACGATCTTGTAATTTGATGGCAATTTCAGTTGTCTTTGGTTTAAAGCGGCATTGAGAGATGAATCGATATACTAAATGAGCAAATAATGTAAAAGTAATCATCAACATAGCCCAAATCCAAAATGTCATACAATTCCGACATAGCTTTCATGCAAAATAAGCAAATAACGGCACTTCCGGGTTTAGATTTGCCGCGAAACTCTGCATGTAAAACGATCGCATAACGTCCGAATTCAGCACCAAGTTTCAATATGATGATATCGAAACTAAGAAAATCATGAAATTTTATATGATAAACGGCGAATGTTGGTAAACTGTTTCAGATGGTATATGCCTAAGTATTACTTTGATGCGAAAAAACTGATTTCCAGGATAATTGAGGGCGCACTCCCATACGTATCTCTCAATGCCGCTTTAAAGTGAATAGAGTATTTATATAAAGTAAACAAGCTCTCGGTAAATCTTGTATAATTCTATGGCAATACTAACCATGACAGGTAACTGTGCTGTTATTTAATGCAATCAGACAAGGGCAGTCAGATTTAACACGGCTACTGTGGACCACGAGAAGGTTTGGAGGATTAACTAGCTAAATACATGTTGAGGGATAAATTAGATGTTTTAAAGCTTAGTTTTCGAGTACAAAAAACAAACTGTGTCTTATCCAATTGCTCGGTGTATTTTTCATCTTGACCTGGTTGAAGTTGACAGAGACCTCACAGCATAAGAGACTTTCGGCTTGTAATGAGAGTTAAGGGAAGTGTTAACCCTGTTTGGCACAAAATTTATCAAGCACTATAACTTTTAAACTATAAATGTGATGTACATAAAAGTATACATCACTTTTTGGTCAATATTTTCAAAACTAAACATTTTTAAGCCAAAAAAAAAAATGCGATCCTAGATAATTGACTTTAGATGATTTTGGTGAAATTTTTAATCAAAAACTGATTTTGTTAGGTTGTCTGAAAAATGTTGGCGCCAAAAAGTGATTTTTTGGGCAAAAATGTAAAAATCACTATTTTTTGTGAAATTTGATACCAAAAAAGGGTTTCCGACTCATTTCATATGAAAAATTGTATACTTTTATGTACATTACATTATTAGTTTAAAAGTTAAAGAGAATTTCATAAGAAAGGGTTGACAGTACCCTTAATGTGCTTCAGATTCAAAGTCGATTCAGAGTTAAGTTGATTCAGATTACTCTGATGGGCATCATCTTTTCTCAAAAATACAAGAACATTTATAAATGTCCTCCTCATCCATCGCTTATGAAAGGAAACAAATGTCATGCCAGGGATGATATCAGTTTGAAATGTTTCAGTTTATTAGTTTTACTTAGAAAGTCAATTGGTAAATAGAAAAAAGTGGGGGAGGGGGGGGGGGGGGCCTGAAATGAAATGAAAAATGAAAATTGAGACACATTTGTAGGTTCTTGATTTTTGTCATTTCAAACAATTATTGTGCAAAGAACAAAATTGTCAAATTTAAAACTTGCGATTAACTTTCATATTGAAGACAAATCACTTATATCAATAACAGCAGTGTGGTGATGTCACTGTCAACTTCAATATCCATGATTTTTGTAGGTATAGAGATGCATGTTGGGATTTAGGAATTCTCTTACTATCAATACATAGGTTTCGAGGTTTAGCATGTGGAGCCGAGTTGCGCCGAAATTTCAATCCCATAATGCAAAGAGAAGTTGGTATTATAATGGTTACAGGTCAAAGGTCAATTCATTGGATTTGTTGTATGCTATGCTCATTGCATTGTGGGACTGGAATTTCAGTACAACTCGGCTTCCGGTGCCGAAACCCCAAAACCCCGTATTTCCGAGTGCCTCCTTTTCGGCCAAATTAAGTAACATCAATATAATGATGACCATGTATACTACGATTGCCATTGCAAAACAATTAGTTAAATTTACATACTGAAAAATACGGACAATATAGTCTGAACTTAGAACTTATTTTATGATTTTTTTTTGGTTTAATTATTTGCCCATTTTGAAATTTTCAAGGCATCCATGGATATTTAGGAATATATAAAGCTGATTATCTGGGTATTACCTTCATGTAAGAGAGCAAGAATTAGTCTTGGGTAAAGACTTCATTGAGGGATTATACAGAGTAAAGCTTATAATCCCTAATAAGAAGTTTTCACGCCAGACTAGTTCCATGACAGCTTACATAAAGGAAGAACCATTATCGGCTATAAGTTGAAGATGGATCTCTATAACCTACATGTTAACTTGTTGTTACCGGCGCCCTCACAGTTCATTCACAAAACATGAGTAACGACACGACACAAAAGTAATTAATATGATTGTTCACTGTGTAATTGTGATATACAACATGCTTTCACATGTCTTGAAAGCACCAAGTTGTTACCGGCGTCCTCACAGTTCATTCACAAAACATGAGTAACGACGCAAAAGTAATTAATATGATTGTTCACTGTGTAATTGTGATATACAAAATGCTTTCACATGTCTTGAAAGCACCACTAATTTGTCAATTGTTGATATTTCTCTGTATGTTAAAGGTAGGTGTTCCGATTGCTGGGGCGATTTCAACTTGATGTTTTCTTTTCGACAATTGAAGGGTCCTCCTTAAAATAATCGTATTCCAAAGTTTGAGTTGAATAACTCCAATGGTTCTTATTTTAGAAGCACATGGTGACATTTCAACTTGATTTCAACTTGATGTTTTCTTTTCGACAATTGAAGGGTCCTCCTTAAAATAATCGTATTCCAAAGTTTGAGTTGAATAACTCCAATGGTTCTTATTTTAGAAGCACATGGTGACATGAAATGCCCATTGAGTAGTGCACAAACTGGCCGGGTGGTTAACCAAATTTAGCAGTAATTCACTGCATTTGGCCTATAACATCAAAATGGAACATATCTTGTGCCAAACATTTTAAATAAGCAAAATATGGGTTTTGTTCTGATATCAAAATATGTTGATGGGCAAAAAAAAAAATTAAATAAAGTGATCGGAACATCCACCTGTAAGTGAGCCAGTTCGATGCTATAATTCTATGGTTTATTAATAGCTGATGAGTATTGCCTTCTAACTAGTTTCAAATGATGAGTCCTGTGTGTTCTGATCTAGCAAATTATGTGTTCAAAGACCGATTGAAGATGATAACACTACATTTCCAATGTTAACTAGTACTGGTTATTTTATTTCACCCTAAGTGGTAGCAACAAATGTTTGGTTTGTTTGTTGTTTTCAAATTGGTACACATTTTCACTGAAATCATGGTTTGGGAAACAATAAATGTAGGCCATAATTCCCCTAAGTAATCGCTTGGTAAAGACTTTTAATACCTTTAGTTAGAAAATTGATCTGGTACATATTTAGAATCCGAATAATAAAAAAAACCACCACATGTCTGCAGACGACATTCCAAAATGTCACAAAATGTTTCAAAAATATCAATACTCCCTTTTTGAATTTACCGCTGTACTTTGAGCCTAATTTGCTATACCAGAACACATGTTCACACAACCATCTCAACCCCCTGGGCACTACCTGTCTTTCGTACAAACATTCCCATTGATCAATTACCTGATGTAATCATCTTTATAACCAATTACAATTTTGCTTATGAATATTTTATGCTAATATTTTTGAAAATTGTAATTATTCTAACAGTGTCTCGTATTGGCACAACATTTGACACATCCTAAATTTCAACCAATCACAACTTCCCATCTATTATCTCAACTTATTGTGTAAACTATAGGAAGATGAAAAGTTCATAGAGGAGGTAGTGTATTCACTTCTTTGTTTTAATGAGCATATGTGATGCCTGTTTTGTGCATGATACATGCATAATGCATACTATTTAGATTGACAACTGATATGAAAGGTTGTGTCTCAGCTTCCGTATCCCGTGAGGGAGGGGGTGGGGGGTAGCTTGTTGATAAAGGTGTATATTAGGCTTTGGCTCACATTACTTCAACAAATATCTCTCTCATTACTTCAGGGACATATTTGAGGGGTTTTAAAATGGCAGATATTTAATGAGAATTACATTTTTTTTATATAAAACCTTTAGGACAAAAATAGTTTTGATGTTTTGGTTGTTACTTTCTCTTCAATCTATATGAAAAAAGTCAAGTCTATAAGCTCTGCTACACACGAAGGAAGCTGAGAACGTCCTTATTTTGTTCGCTGAAGTTGAGCAAAAGACCTAATACTCGATCTCTATCTATTCACACGCATTGTACAGCCACCAACTAACAGACATGATGATAACAAAAATCTGCCTGATGACACATTGCACGTTTACTGCTCATAATATTGTCTCTATTTTTGTATGATTTTGGCAACCACCATTTTTCTTGCCACATTTTTGATTTTCCTTTATTATGCGTTGTCCTTTACCCCTACATTCCATTCCAATCCAATTAATGTAATACGGATTGCTGAACACAGCGCCTTCCAGTCCATAGGCCAGCGGAGCTAGTCTTTCCCCCTTATTAGACCCGTTTTTCTCCCCTGTTTTAATTCCTGAAACCACGCCTAGGTGGTAAGGTATTTCTGAGACACCTTTTTGTGTGTGTCCAATTAACCCAATAGACCAGAGTGCCACACAATACTGCTATATTTGGTGCTAGCAGCACATGCCCCCTCACCCCCCCCCCCCACCCCCCCCCCCCCCCCCCCCCCCCTTAAAGCATACAGCCCAGGTGATTATATCCTGATTTACAACTCCAAAGCATGGACTCTTATGAGACAATTATTTTGTTGGGTTCAATTAAATGTCACAAAATACTATAATTGGTGCTAGAGAGCATGTGTGGTCTAGTGGATAGCATGCAGGGTTCATGATACAAAGGTTGTGAATTCTAGCCCCGCTATAGCCAACATGTTTGTATCCTTGGGCAAGGTACTTAGTCTCAATTGCCTCGTCGACCCAAGCAAGATTGGGGGAGCTGTTGGGGGATATTACAATCTAAGTGATGATACATTGTGTGCGCCGTGTCGGTAGCCTGGTAAATGAAGCGAAGTGATTGTGATGATTTCCAAATGACAGCAAAAACCCAGCACGTTAAAAAGGTTACAGACTCTTTCGTAAAGAGTAGGGGATCATCCCGTTATGTATCTGTTCACACATCTAACAGACCCCAATGGAAATAAGCTTATTGGGTTATCCAGGGTCGTAGGACCCAAATGATCTCAAATCAAATCAAATCAAAATCAGTAGCACCCCCTCACCAGATGGCCTATTACTTACCAAATGATTGAATCTTATTATAATTTGTTTATCTTTTATTTATATTTGTATCATATTGCATCTTTAACAGACATGAGAATTGCTCATTAATATTTATTTTAAATTGCCCATGTCTGTATGCAATGCTTGTGTGACATCATCTGGGTTGCATAGGAGAAACATGTAGGGGTGATCATCCAAAAGATTGATGGGAGGTTTAGCTTGGTTAATTTATATATGACTCTGTTTCATTTGTATTTAGCTTGGATACGTCACTGATGTGTGATGCATTTCGTGGCTTGTGATACTCATGTGATACCCATGACTTCAGATTAAGTAATTTATTTACAACTATGGCGCATTTGATAAACATGAGATACCCATGTGACACCCATGAAGCACCCATGAGTCACCCATGATCCATCCATGTGTCACCCATGAAGCACCCATGAGTCACCCATGATCCACCAATGTGTCACCCATGAGCCACCAATGTGACACCAGTGAGACACCCATGTGACAACCATGTAACACCAATCAGACACCCATGAGACACCCATGTGACACCAATCAGACACCCATGAGACACCCATGTAACACTGCATGACTGTGACAACTATGAGATCTTATGTGATACCCATGAAATGCCCATGTGATAACCATGAATCCTGATGTGATTACCATGAATTGCTCCATGACTCCAGAGTTTAATGTTTTAATTTGTATACTCAGCTGTTTTCACACTTGCTTTTCTATCTAGCCATTTCCATTTATGCTTTATTCTTTAATCTTGCATGCTTAATTTAGGATCGAGATAATAATCGCAATGAGGTAAAGTATATATGCTATGCGGCATGTTGTGGCATGAAATTATTGATTTACTGATTGATTGATTGATTGATTTGTTTAATTGTTGTTGTTTATTAAAGAATTGATTGATTGATTGATTGATTGATTGATTGATTGACCAATTGTTTGATTGATCAACTAATTGATTAATTGAATGATTGACCAATTGATTATTTGTTTGATTGATTTACCAATGGGTTAGTTGATTGAATTGACCAATTATTGATTGGTTGATTGATTGGCCAATTTATTGATTGGTTGATTGATTGACCAATTTATTGATTTATTGACCTATTCATTTATTTATTTAATGATTGATCGATCGTTTTACTGATCGTTTTATTGATTGATTGATTTTTTGATTTATTGATTTATTGAATTATTCATTGAATTATTGATCAAACAGTAACATTGTCTGATACACCACTAACTGATCCACAAACTTTAATAATTAGCTACACATATTGTTTATTCTAAAATATCATTCACTGAAAAAGATGATATGCCTGCATGTTTCCCAAGTCACAATCTCTCTAATTATGTAATAACGACAAACCACCTACTGGTATGTACCTTTTTTCTTTCTTTTTTTACTAAAAGTTTAAGAGGGGCACATGTCTTGGTCTATATTACTATATTTTCATTTGAAGTCTTTTCTCTATATATTTCGATCAATTTGTTTGTGGCAAACCTTTTTTATCCCCGTATACAACAAATATGCACACTCTCCACCCATACCCCCACATCCCTACACAACTTTTCTGTTTCCTCTGGTTTAACCATTGTATTCAATCATTTTATTCCATTACAAAATTAATGTATATTGTCACACCCCCTCACAACTCGTCTGTTTCCTCTGGTTTGGCCGATGTATTGAATCATTTTATTCCATTACGAAATTAATGTATATTGTCACACCCCCTCACAACTCGTCTGTTTCCTCTGGTTTGACCGATATATTGAATCATTTTATTCCATTACGAAATTAATGTATATTGTCACACCCCCTCACAACTCGTCTGTTTCCTCTGGTTTGACCGATATATTGAATCATTTTTGTCTCGCCTGATGTAATCAGAAAGAGACTATGTTATCACTATTTCTGTCCGGCGTCCGGCGTCCGGCGTCCGCCGTGTGCTAAGAAATACCTTTGTGACGCGATATCTGGAGATCCGTAAGGCCTATCGTGATGGGACTTGGTGGAGGGAAGGGGGGTGGTGCGTTCTGTTGCTGATTGATTTTTCAAGGTCATCGGGGGTCATACAAGGTCATCGGGGTCAAATATGCTTAAAACTTTTGAGACGCGTTGTGACGCGATATCTAGAGATCCGTAAGGCCTATCTTGATGGGACTTGATGTCAGGGAAGGGGGTGGGGTGTTCTTTTGCTGATTAGATTTTCAAGGTCATTGGAGGTCATTCAAGGTCATCGGGGTCAAATATGGGGTCAAATAAGATCCGTAAGGCCGATCTTGATGGGATTTGGTGGAGGGAAGGGGGTGGTGTGTTCTTTTTGCTGACTAAATTTTCAAGGTCATCGGAGGTCATTCAAGGTCATCGGGGGTCAAATATGGGGTCAAATAGATCAGTAAGGCCTATCTTGATGGGATTTGGTGGAGGGAAGGGGGGTGGTGTGTTCTTTTTGCTGACTAAATTTTCAAGGTCACCAGAGGTCATCGGGGTCAAATATGGGGTCAAATAGATCAGTAAGGCCTATATTGATGAGATTTGGTGGAGGGAAGGGGAGTGGTGTGTTCTTTTTGCTGAATAAATTTTCAAGGTCATCAGAGGTCATTCAAGGTCATCGGGGGTCAAATAAGATCCATAAGGCCTATCTTGATTGGATTTGGTGGAGGGAAGGGGATGGTGTGTTCTTTTTGTTCTTAATTTTTCGAGGTCATCAGGGATCAAATATGGGGTCAAATATGGGGTCAAATAGATCAGTAAGGCCTATCTTGATGGGATTTGGTGGAGGGAAGGGGGGGTGTTCTTTTTGTTGATTAATTTTTCGGGGTCATCGGGGGTCAAATATGGGTCAAATAGATCAGTAAGGCCTATCTTGATGGGATTTGGTGGACGGAAGAGGGATGGTGTGTTCTTTTTGTTGATTATTTTTTCGGGGTCATCGGGGGTCAAATATGGGGTCAAATAGATCAGTAAGGCCTATCTTGATGGGATTTGGTGGAGGGAAGGGGGGTGGTGTGTTCTTTTTGTTGATTAATTTTTCGGGGTCATTGGGGGTCAAATATGGGGTCAAATAGATCAGTAAGGCCTATCTTGATGGGATTTGGTGGAGGGAAGGGGGTGGTGTGTTCTTTTTGTTGATTAATTTTTCGGGGTCATCGGGGGTCAAATATGGGGTCAAATAGATCAGTAAGGCCTATCTTGATGGGATTTGGTGGACGGAAGAGGGATGGTGTGTTCTTTTTGTTGATTAATTTTTCGGGGTCATCGGGGGTCAAATATGGGGTCAAATAGATCAGTAAGGCCTATCTTGATGGGATTTGGTGGACGGAAGAGGGATGGTGTGTTCTTTTTGTTGATTAATTTTTCGGGGTCATCGGGGTCAAATATGGGGTCAAATAGATCAGTAAGGCCTATCTTGATGGGATTTGGTGGACGGAAGAGGGATGGTGTGTTCTTTTTGTTGATTAATTTTTCGGGGTCATCGGGGGTCAAATATGGGGTCAAATAGATCAGTAAGGCCTATCTTGATGGGATTTGGTGGAGGGAAGGGGGGTGGTGTGTTCCTTTGGTTGATTCATTTTTCGGGGTCATCGGGGGTCAAATATTGGGTCAAATAGATCAGTAAGGCCTATCTTGATTGGATTTGGTGGAGGGAAGGGGGTGGTGTATTCTTTTTGCTGATTAAATTTTCAAGGTCATCGGAGGTCATTCAAGGTCATCTGGGGTCAAATAAGATCCGTAAGGCCTATCTTGATGTGATTTGGTGGAGGGAAGGGGGTTGGTGTGTTCTTTTTGCTGATTAAATTTTCAAGGTCATCAGAGGTCATCTGGGGTCAAATAAGATCTGTAAGGCCTATCTTGATGTGATTTGGTGTAGGGAAGGGGGTTGGTGTGTTCTTTTTGTTGATTAAATTTTTCAAGGTATTACATCCCTTGCATTAACTACAATGCATAATAATAATAATAATAATAATAACCATATTTGTATAGCGCCTAACATCGAGATCCCTAAGCGCTTTAACATAAAAACATAATAACAAACACATACATGGATATGGACTACAATTAAAAAGCCTTTGTGAACAAATGAGTCTTTAAGGATTTCTTAAACTGAAATATGGTCTCTGCATTTTTCACATGAAGTGGAATATTATTCCAGAGTTCTGCAGCTGACACAGAGAAGGAACGTTGACCATACTGAGTGGACGTTGAAGAGCAGACAAGACGCGATAGAGATGAAGAACGAAGATTGCGTGAAGGTGTATATTGTTTGATTAGATCTTGAAGATAGATTGGCGCAGTACCATGAAGACATTTATAAGTCAGAAGTAATATTTTATACACAATACGATACTTGATAGGCAGCCAGTGCAGATCACGGAGAGTTGGAGTTATGTGATCATGTTTGCGTGAAAGAGTGATTAATCTTGCAGCAGAGTTCTGAATTCTTTGAAGCTTGTTTATCTGCGAATTTGGAAGGCCGTGTAAAAGACTGTTACATTGATCTAAGCGACATGTAATAAATGCATGAACCAGCATTTCAGTTGATTTTTTGTCGAGAAACTTTCTAATCTGTCCAATACCTCTGTGACAGTGCTACATTGTATCATATGTTTCATCATCATTTCTTTCAAGTCACTTTTGATGAACAGGCGAGACGCGCCGTTCGAGAACCGCCTTGTATTCCATTATGAAATTAATGTGTATTATTATATGAATTTCCAATTATTGGTAGCACTTTTATCCAACCAATTTGTTGTGGTTTTTTCTCCGCAAATGTTTTATGATTACGGTCAGAAGTTCACATTAGCAGGCAACTTTGAAACACAGTGATTGAATATAATTGCAACCGCACAAGGCAGGGCCTGCCATATATGTTGGTTAATCTGCAGAGAATTGTCTTAAGAAGAAATTTGGCCGAACATTTTTTGTTTTTCTCAAAATGTGTTTTTTAATTTAAAAAAAGAAAAACCAAAACAATTGTGTAAAAACACATTCAAAAATGAAAATTCAGGGAGGGGAGGGGGTAATGTGTTGGTCGGGCCTGTATAACAGAGTTTTGTTATTTTGTTCACAAATTCCTGATTTTGGCAATATTTTAGGAAAATAAATAAATTTTAAAAAAACCGCCCGACCGACCCGACCTGTTGTATTTCGTCGCCTTCTCCAAAAATATTTTCCTTTTAAAAAAGAAGCAGATAGCGTTATCATGACTGATGTTTTAGGACTTTCGTTACAAATTTGCAGGTTGAATAGTAACCCCTGGATACTAGTGCTTCTCAGACCATGTCTATTATTAGTCACCCATAATAACAAATCATCTGACTAACCAACCAGTCTTCCTATTTTAATTTCATCCCCTTTAAGCCTTAATTCATTTCTTACAGTCTCTCTGATTGGCTGATTGGTTGGTCCCTCTTTATAACCAAATTAAAATAGGTGTATCCCGGGGCGGCAATAACATTGGAAAGGGTATAGGTATGTGCCACGCTGAAGACCCCCTTTTTCACCCTCTGCTGCTAGCTCTTATGACCCCCCTTTTGAGCCTGCATTAGTTCTTATGACCCACTTTTATTGAAAATTCAAAAATCGCGACATTTTGCGTTCCAAAGCCCAAATTCTTTGAAAATTTTGCGTTCTAAAACCAAACAAAATCGAAAATTTGCGTAAGAGCTAATCCAAATTGAACTATAGGCCAGTTCTCAAGACCTACTTTTTTTGAAAAATCAGTTCCTAAGACCCTTTTTTTCGTCATAAAATCCATTCAGTGCAGTTCTGTAGCCCCCCTTTTTGAGACCCTGGGCGGCACACCCCTACCCAAAAACAAGTTGAGTGCCCCACCCCCCCCCCCCCCCACCTCCCCGGAGGTGTATAGGTTGAGTAAAGAGCAGGCATCCAAAGTCAACATTATTGCAAGATTCTTATTTTAAATATACATTATGAACATCATGAGCATCGTGTAAAGCAGGACACTTTATAAAATATGTGTGTGCCAGTAAAATACATTGATTGACAAATATATTTAATCCTAATAAAAGTCCTAATAGATGATCTTTTAAATCATAATTTCATGCCAAAAAATGGCTGTGATATCTTTGCCAAAAAGTGCTTACTCTTACACACTCGCCTTGTACCACCCATATGATTTGTTTTCTTGAAACTTCTAGAGAGTCAAAGCAATATGTATGGTCCATGCATTTCTGACAGTGTCTCTCATAGGTTACTTACAATATCTAATTACCTGAGTGACTAATCAAAATGAGGCTTCTTTACCCTCTTTAGAATTTGTCTGTTTAATCTCACTAAGCCTTCTCTCTAATACTTACTAGATCTCTGATTGGCTAAATAAACAATGTAACAGTCTTCTTAACCAATCAGAGCAGGTTTTAGACGCCAATAAGTTCTCACATTTTGATCTATGATCACCCCTACAGATCAGCATGAATATGGACCCTGCTAATCATGAGAAGGAACTATCGGATCTTGAAGTGGGAATCAATATCGAAAAGCTAACTAAAGTCTACAAGGTAAGAATGAACAAAGATGAGGGATTTATCAACTAAGGTGATATAACCAATACGGATCAGTAATCTTGAAAAGGAACCATCAAAGCTGGAAGTGTGCATCAATATCAAAAACAAACAAAAAACTGAAGACCAAAAATAAGAAATAACAAAGATGAGGGGTTTACTAACACTTTCCACGCGGCAGGCATCTGCAGACGACATTCCAAAATGTCACAAAATGTTCAAAAATGTCAAAATTATTGAATTTCATTACCATATTTGGAATCATCATGAGAAATGCATTGAAAGAAGTGCAAACATGCCTAGTATTGGTTCAGTAATCCTTAAGATAGAATTTGAAAATTGCGAAAGGTTTTTTAAATATCCGTTTTGTATATGGTAAAACTAATAGCCACTTGAAAAGTGTTAAGTTAGTTAATATAACCCCATCTAGATTAATATCAACATTGAACCTGCAATGAATAGAAGCCATTGCGGCTTGAAGTGGGAATATAAAAAAGCTGAAGAAAATCTAATAAAGGTACGAAAGAACAATGATGAGGGTATTGATCAACTCAGTTGATATTACGGGTTGATCTGAGAAAACTTGAGAACATACGCGAAAACAGAGTGCAACAACATCGTAAGTGGCAGATGCGATGTTATTGCAGTGACAAAATCTTGAGAATAGACGTAAAAACGGATTGGAAAAAACCATCGTAAGTGGTAGATACAATGTTATTGCACTCAGAATACACTAAGGAAGCACAGTGCAATTATAACGTAAGTGACAGATACGATGTTGTTGCAATCAGAATACTATGAAATATAATTGTAGAGCACTTATGACATTGTTTTTTATTAATTAAAAAATAATTATTTTGTTTTAGAACTTCAAAATTAGCTAAAAATGTGCGTAATTACCTACCCTATCAAAAAAAATATAAAACTTTTGCCAAATATGTCACTCATGCCATTTTTGCACTCGCACAACGAATTACCCTTCACAAATTTGTTTTGTTTTTGTATTTTCTCTGCAGAGTGCTGTCGGAAGCAAACTAGCAGTGGATGACCTGAGCTTGAAAATGTACAAAGGTCAAATCACGTCTCTCTTGGGTCACAACGGAGCTGGCAAGACAACCACTATGTCCATCCTGACCGGTCTCTTCCCCCCGACTAAAGGCTCTGCTTCCGTCAATGGCTTTGATATACACAGTGATATGGATGGTGTGAGACAGAGTCTGGGTATTTGTCCTCAGCACAATGTATTGTGGGATAGGTTGACCGTCAAGGAGCATCTGAATTTCTTTATTGAACTCAAGGTACACGCTTTACGTATTACAATGAATGAGGGGAATGCAGTGGGTGTCTGCTTGTCTGGAAATCCTTAAACTCTTTTGTGCTGTGACCAAATCCTTTCCCAATGAGATTCAGTTCCATGCTTTTCTTACAGTGTCTCTCATTGGTTAGGCCAAGTAAAATAAATTACATGTTGCTCGTCCCCATCCGCCATCTTTTTTGGATGCCGCCTCCTTTTTTACTATTTACTATTAAAAAAAATGGGGGAAAAAAGTATTTATTATTTTTTTTAGGCTCTCACCTTTTTTTACTATTTCTGAATTTAGAAACTTGCTTTAAGCGGAAATAATTTGTTTGTCATTAGACTGCATCAGTAACTCAAACAGTACAAAAACCATACCATGATGTGCATATTAAACATGGCGGCCATTTTGGAATAAAAATAGCAAAACATGGGAAAATAGTAAAGTCCTGCCTCCTTGTCTTCAAAAAATCAATAGGAAATGGAAATAATAACGATGGAAATAACAAGTAAAATTCTCAGAGAATCATAAACAAAACATTTTGGAAATTGTTGAAAATAGTTTTGATGTTTTGATGTCACAATTGTTTTCGGTTTTTTTGTTGAACATTTACACAATTATTATTATTTGAAAGACATTTTTATAACAAATTTTGTACAGAGCAAGCCCGAGATGAAAGTTCCTTATAATTGTTGCTTGTTGCCTGATTCTGTATTGCATGATCTGTATTTGTTTCAGGGCAAGACAGGACCTGAAGCCAAGCAAGAAATAACGACCATGATTGAAGATTTACAACTAGTGGATAAGACAAATGTACAATCTGCTAAACTGTCAGGGGGTATGAAGAGAAAATTAAGGTAGGTAGCAACAAGTAATGCCGCTGGCCACCTGGTCGCAATCTCTCCCTCACCTCAACCCCACCTCACACCTATCTCCCCAACACGGCTGTTTGACTGTCCGCTTTATAATTAAAATTATGGGATAAAAAAGATTATATAGTGGCCCTTTTATGGTTTGACCTGATTTAGGTAGTACTAATGAATAAGACTATACGGTGATAATTTCAAGAAAATTGTTCAAGCCCTTTTTAAATTATCAGCATTTTCTACTTGATACATATTTTACATGTAACTCTATGGGAAATGTGGCCGATGAGGGCGCTATTATAGTAAATAATAATATTCAAAGCTCTATTTCTCAGAACTGGCCCCAACAAATGTTCTGAAATTTCTACAAAAGATGGCCAGTATAATTATTCAGGTTTTTGAATCAGTTAAAAACAGAACTGGGCCAGCAAGTTACAGTGTTCTC
Organism: Ophiura sarsii; assembly: GCA_035610835.1. Classification (NCBI taxonomy): domain Eukaryota; kingdom Metazoa; phylum Echinodermata; class Ophiuroidea; order Amphilepidida; family Ophiuridae; genus Ophiura; species Ophiura sarsii. The sequence goes on along the minus strand of CM069458.1, from coordinate 60,579,762 downwards.
AGAATAAAACGGACACATTATGTGGGATCAAACAGCTGTGCCAAATGTTATCTGAGAGGCCCCAGAAAACAACTGAACCAGCTTAATTGTTTAATATTGATTTACTGGGCGAGTAAAAAAAAATTGCAATAGTAGAAAGAAGCCATCTTGTTTTCAAAACCAAGTTTGAAACCTTTTAAACCTTACAAGAATGATATATTTATTTACTTACCTTGCATGAAAAAAACCCTGAATTTCTTAACTGCTATCTACCTCAGCAAAGTATTCTAGTTTATATAACTGTTTTCTTTAACCTGGCAAATGTTTGAGATCTTTTAAGGCCTCAAAAATTTGCCAGGTTTTGCCAGATACGAGATTCGAAATCCTTACCGTTTTCGAGAATGATTTGGGTGGGTGTATGTTTCTTTTGTGTGATTGGAACTCAATGGGAACCATGCAGGGCCAAGAACTGGTTCTTGGAGCTGAAATGGGCCTACATGCTGTGTGATATATATATATAGTCACACCATGCTGGTAAATAATTTCTTTTTATCCATCTCCCCGCCTTACAGCTGTGCCGTTGCCTTGGTCGGTGGTTCCGAGGTAGTAATTCTAGACGAGCCCACATCAGGTATGGATCCCTATGCTAGACGTGCTACGTGGGATTTATTACTCAAGTATAAGGCTGGCAAAACTATGGTACTCACAACTCACTTCATGTAAGTAGACCGAGTCTTTTTTGTTTCAATTTATAAACTCCTCACAATCACCAATTTTTTGAATGACTTGTGATATATTTGTATGCAGCGATGGAAATACCCACATAACTGTCTATCCGGGGTTGTCTAGGAAGAAACTACATACTTTGTGGACCATAATTTTTACAAAAGGGAATAAGTCAGTTGAAAAAGTGGTCCTTGTGGGAATCGAACCATAGACCTCTGCATTGCAAGACATGTATCTCAACCACTAGACTAGCGAGGGGTGAACTGACTGAACTGACTGAACTGACTGGACAGGACATGATTTTAATCCCTCTTATTATTACGGAATAAAGCAATACTACTATTGTGATCATTATACATAATATAATTAATAGAGCTGCGACACACATGAGCGTCAACCCCGGGTGGAAAGTCATGTGGGTATTTCCATTACTGCATATTCATATTGTGTTACATATCAATTGAAAGCTGACATGTTCATCTTTCTAATGATACCACAATTGTAGCGATCACTTGTGTCAGTGCTCAGCCACTCGGTTGAGAATGTGGGAAGGTCTCAATCTCAATGTGCCAAAAGTTACAATTATTTAGTGCTCTGTAGAACAACTCTGTCATATAGCAAGAAGTCCTGGGTTCGATTCCCAGGCGAGATCGTTTGCCCTCATTGTCTCTTTTCTATTAACGACGGCAAACCTGTTTAAATGTTTATAAATTTGTTTAATACCTGTCGTGAATGCCTATTATTTCTATGAACTCTATCATCTGTTCGATGAAGTGTAACACTGACAAGTTCCGTGTATAGTGATGCTCTGTTGTACTTTTGAGCACAAAATAGTGATGATTTTGGCACATTCAGATTGAGACTTCCCCATATTCTCAAACAAGTAGCGGAGCACTGAAACAAGTGATTGCTACACATTTGGTATAATTGGAAAGATGAACACATCTGCAAATCATCGCTGTTCTGTCAAAACCTTGCATCTCCATATGGCCCTCGGCATGTAATAAAGTAATATTTCCTATGTATAACCTTTAGGCAGTCTGCTCTAAACATGTTCAAGAGCTAAAAAAACTCACATTTTTAAAAAGTGTGTATGTGCTCTTGTCCCTGAATATGTGTAAAGCAACACCTATGCATGGCCCTTGGGCAGTTTAACTTGTGTACAATTTAATTAAGAATAAAGTTGATTTTCTGATTCTACCTTTGAGTAAAATATTCATGAAATCACCAATATTAAACCTATTGAAAAAGTAACACAATTCAATATATGTGTTAAAAGCAGTTGAATGAGCTTTAATCCTCATGAATATGTTACTCGTAGGTAAGGCCAAGAACAAAACTATATCTGTTTCACATACCGCACGCACATAAAAGTTACTTTTGTCGCATAATAACCCTACGCGATGAGCCCAATTTTGCTTTTTAATTTTAGTTGTCCCAAAAAAATTGACATAAATTTTGCTCCGAAAGGGGGGAACAGTGGGCCAAAATAAATAAAATTGGGTAAATTTCTGCATTTAGCATAGTTCTTTTTTCTAAAAAAAAAAATATATCGCATAGCTATTTCCCAAATGTATGTAAGATGGATCTTCTTCTTTTTTTGAGGGGGGGGGGGGGAGGTTCTTAATTTCAATTTTCTTACATTTGTCATGTTCAAAGGCAATATAATAACTTGATGATGTGTATATATTTGTTTAGGGATGAAGCTGATCTTCTTGGTGATCGTATCGCAATTATGGCTAATGGACAACTACTGTGCAGTGGGAGTTCCCTATTCCTCAAAAACAGGTCAGTACTGTACTAAGAGTGTATCCAGAAACTTCTGGGGCGCTATAAGAGTACATACCACTAATAAATTGCTTACTGTGTAAAATGGACCATGATTATTCGCCATTTTCTCGCTTATAAAGCAACTGGTTGCTTCAACTTTGCATTCTGTGTGAAGATCATGGTCTTGGCTTACCTGTAAACAACAACAAAATATAAGGTCAAGGCAAAATTTTCGAGATATGCGCTGTCAAAGATACACATGTGTGTAGATTGCCCAGGCCTAGCCTAGGTCTAAGCAATTCTAATCAATTATCTGAAGTCTCTAAAATGACTAAAAATCATAAAAAATTGGTCACTGAAAATTTGCACTGATATTGTTTGATAATCTTATTTAATAATCATCCGATCAAAAGTTTGGCCAACAACACTACTTTTGAAGCATTTTTATATATTTCACTTAGAGGAGGGTCATCCCAACCAATTCAACCAATCCCAATCCTTTCGTGGACTCTTCCATTATTTATTTAGTGGTGTGAATCCATAATAGTGTAGTTGTATATCACGAGACATTTTGCATGCTGATTGTTATACACATTCACAGATGAGGCATCCAAACCTGTCTCGCCACTTCTAAGGCACCGTAGCAATGGTGGCGAGCCTTAGTGTCTCTGTTTTATTTCTATGCTTCTATCTATTCTTTCCCCCCTCCCCTCACAGGTTTGGTGTTGGCTACCATCTGACCCTTGTAAAGAATCCCACGTGTAATGTACCCACCGTGACCGATGTCGTCAAAAGTTTTGTACCCAATGCGGAATTTGAGAGCAGTGTAGCGGCTGAGGTAGACTATATTCTGCCGAGAGACAGCTCTGGAGAATTTAGATCACTCTTTGAGGATTTGGAAGGTGAGTGAGGGAGGGGAGAGGAAGGGGAGGGGGGCAATCAGGCCGCTAGGGTGGACTATTACCTGTCTAAAGATAGCTTTTGAGCATTTAGATCACTTTTCGAGGATTTAGAAGGTTAGTGGCAAGAGAAAGAGAAGGGGAGGGGGCAATAAGGTCGCTAGGGTAGACTATTACCTGTCTAAAGATAGTTTTTGAGCATTAAATCACTTTACAAGGATTTAGAAGGTTAGTAGCGAGAGAGAGAGTAGGGATAGAAGGGACGGGCAGTGTAGCAGCTGAGTTGGACTATATCCTGCACCAAAATCATCTTAAGACACCTTCTCTAGGAATTATTTTTTGTTTTGACATAAACATTTTAGTTTTTAAATGTTTGAGGTAAAGAATTGTTATGTTAAAACAGCATGTACCAAGTCATTCCACATTTTAATGAATGCATTTTAAAACAATGTAGAAAAACAAACAAATTATTTAAAATTCACTTTATAGGTAAACGTGAATCCCTTGGCATAGATAGTTTTGGCGTGTCCATCACTACACTGGAGGAAGTGTTCATGAAAGCCGGCGAGATGGCCGAGCACGAGGAGAATACCAAGAACATGAACGGCATGGCTGCCCAAAACGACGCTGTGAGAGGATCCAAAGCGGACTTAGTGAACAACGATGACATGGAATCGAATAGGAGGACAGAGGGGAGCGAAATACACCCTGATCGTAAGTTGTTTGTTTATATAGACTAGCGGGACGCCCATTCTTCAAACGGGCTCCCGCTAGTAAGTAGCGCCTACCAGATAGAACACCTACAAAATTAAATAACATATAAGTAGCTATACAAACATTTATCATGAAATTGGTAAGAATACATTTATGAGTTAAAATATAATGCATAGGCCTATTTCCTTACTTGAAATTGAATGTTTCCCATCATTACCCCACATTATATACATATGAGAAAATATAATGCAGGCTATAATAGTATTCTGACCTGAAATTGAATGTTTCCCGTCATTACCCCAAGCTATATCCCATGGTTTATAAGGAACCATAATATTTTATTCCACCTCGTGACCCTCCCTGTCACGCAATTTAGTATCACATTTCTTAATTAACCCCTGCCACCCAAACCACATTACTTCATTACACCCTCGCCCCTACCTGCCGTCGTCAACGTTATCAGTAAAACGTTCACGGCGTTTAGATGGAAAATGAGAAAGCCTTTTATGGATACCCACATACATACATGTGTGGTCAATAGGAAATTAGGAAGTGTCCTGGCTAAATGAGTAATTAGTTGACTTCAATAGCACCACAAAAATGCATTAAAATGCAATTTGTTAACTCTTTCTGTATTCCCAATGTGCCCTCTCAAAGTTAATTATAACTAAAAATCCGCTGCTTTTGTGAAATTTTCATGAAGTGGTTAAAAATGATATTTTTATTCCCAGATTGTCAGCATTTGAAATAGAATTTGCATTCTTGCCCATTTATTTATATCTATAGAATTTCTTGTTAGACCTTGTTTAAGGTATCATGCCAAGCTGTAGAAACACCACAGTCTGTGCAGGAAACAACACAACTTGATTAAAAATGAAAACTCCCGTTATCAGCTGAAATAAACCAAAAAGAAACATAGCATGTGTACAGAGATGCTACTTTTCACGAAATTTCCTGATTTCAGGAAATTTTGTTAAGATTTTCTTTGTTTCAGGACATTTTGTAGGAAAGTCAAGGGGAAGTCAACTTATGTTGCCCGAATTAGGGACAGATCACATTTTTGCCAACTGACCACTTATAATCCAGACTGCTCTATTTTGCATTGGATTGATTCATTTTTACCATTTCAATTTCTCCACACAGAATTGGTATCCGGTATCCAGCTCGTTTTCCTTCAGTTCTGGGCAATATTCCTCAAGCGATTCCTGGTCACGTTACGTGACAAGAAACTTATCCTCACTCAGTTTGGTTTGCCTCTCCTCTTTGTCATTCTCGGACTGATCCTGATCAAGACTAGCGACAGTTTCCCCGATGATCCACCGCGTGCCCTCACCCTGGCTAATCTTTCGGCCGCCAGCGTAGGTGGGCTTAAGGCCTTCTATGCGGATTTAAGGGTCAATGCTACAGATAATCCGTTTCAGGTAAAGAGAACTATGATAAAAGCATAAAATGTTTGTTTGGCATTAGATAACTGATCTTAACAAAACTTTTATTCTAATTTTGGAAACGAGCCCATCCATAAGTATAGCTATTTACAACAAATGTTTGATTGATTAATTGATTGATTGATTTGATTTAATTTAATTTAATTTAAATCTGCCAACTCGTAATACTAATAGTAAATTTAAAGTTTTAAATTTTAAGTTTTAAATTTTAAATTTTAAATTTTAAATTTTAAGTTTTAAATTTAAATTTAAATTTGATTTGATTTGATAAATTTAATTTAATTTAATTTAATTTGATTTGATTTGATTTGATTTAATAAATTTAATTTGATTTGATTTGATTTGATTTGATAAATTTAATTTAATTTGATTTGATTTGATCAATTTAATTTAATTTAATTTAATTTGATTTGATTTGATTTGATTTGATTGATCTCTAAGAGAAGAATCCTGGCACTAGCATGAATGATGCATTGAGCACTTAGAATTAGGTTTGGTAGAACTGCTTGTGCTTTTGCTTGTAAGCAAGACTTTTTTTTAACCTTTTCCAGTATGCATCAAGTCACTTGACTTCTGTTGGAACGACGAGTGAAGACGTCACTAACGACATCTTAGACATGTACATGGCCAATGGAGGTGACAACATCTTGGGGACGACTAGATCAGAAGACATGGAGTGCTGCCAGTATACTAACTTCATCCTCAACGATTACTGCGCTGAAACGGTAAGTAGTAGGTTCAGCCATTTTGTGACCTGTCAAATTCAGCAGTCTTAACAGTTTATTCTGTATGCTTAATCTTAACCTGTTGGTCTATGTGGTGACCCTAAATCTTACCCGCAACTTTATGGAAGAAACTGTTACGACTGCTGTGGGTCCTAGCTGGGGTAAAGAGGCGGAATTTTCCGAAGTGCTGGAATTTCCCGAAGTGCTGGAATTTCATGATTTTAAAAAGTAGAGGTATCTTTCGATCTACCTCGGATGTGAAAATATTTGTAGAATTCAGATAATGTTGGGTATTCAAGGAACGCAGTCCCGAAACCTGTTTGCATTTTATCATTTCCAGGGAGATATCAAGTCCACTTAATTGCAGACATGTTCCAATCAAGTGGAGATCACAGACAGGTTTTTTGTTTGTTTTGGATTAAGGTGTCGGACCCCTCCCCCACCCCCCAATCTATAGGGTATTGGCATTAAAAACATGCATATAGACATTGAGAATGATTGATAATGCCTTTCCAGACAGCAATAACGTATTTGAACGCCTTTGCATCAGTCAATAGATGTATATATGCAGTGCAAATAAGAACATATTATAATACCACTTTGTATATTATAAATCAGTTCTTGATTGCCTATTCCGAGTGCCATTGAATATAATCCTGTATTGATAATATTGAAATCATTCTAAAGAAAGCTAATTATAATTATTTTAAACAGGTTCGCCATCGTGGGTAGAAAAGAGACAATAATAGGAAAACGATCTCGCCCGGGAGTCGAACCCAGGATCTGTTGCTTGCTTGGCAACTGCCTTATCCATTGGGCCACAAGACCTCGCATGGTAAAGCATCTGAAATTCAAACCTAAGAGATCTCGTTTCCCAGTCTCCTGCCACAAGTATTAACCGGAGTAGCTTGGGCCTATACAAGTGTAAATAATCAAGTGCCGTCCTCCCTGTAGAGGAAGGCAGATCAACAGATCCTGGGTTCGACTCCCGGGCGAGATCGTTTTCCTATTATTGTCTCTTTTCTACCCACGACGGCGAACCTGTTTAAAATAATTATAATTTGTTTAATACCCGTCGTATATGCCTATTATTTCTATAAAGAAAGCTTACCACCAAAAATGCTCACTGCTTCTGAGAAATGAATCTTGCATACACATGTGACGCGATCAAGCGGAATGAGTCGTATGTCGGGAATATTTATTTTGAGTTATAGGTAAAAGAAGTTACAAATGTTTATGTTTTACTGTGTTTTCTCAGTCGGTAAAGTGTTTGTAATTTAAAAACTAGAAGTTCGATTTTAGTGGGGTTTAGACCATACTGTAGCATTTTTCACCTGCCTTTGAATGAATGGACAAATATCAAAAATTCAAAACTGCCGACATGTGACTCATTTCGCTTGATCATGTCACATATTGTGAATTGTGGAACCATGGGCTGTTCATGAGATTTGTATTTCTAGCCCAAACTGGGTACCGTATTATCCCTATTAAGCGCCCAGGACCTTATAAGCGCCTTTAAAAATATTTAAGGTGACTTTAAAAATATATACTTATTAACCGCCCACCCAAAAAATAAGCTTACTTAAAAGTTACTCACATCACACTAAGTCTCGGACTACAAATTGCTTGAAAATAAAGTGGAAATTGTGGTTATTTTAACTTCAGACATACTTGACATATTGTTTGTGATCCAAAGGTGAACTTAAACCATGTGCTATGCCTTCAAACAGCAACAGAAACCATCCAAAATACGCACATTTTGTGTTTATTGTCATTCGTGGAGGCCGCCATCTTGAATTGCAAAACATCGAATTTTGCAGTCTTGGGACGTAAAGTTTGTTGAATTTTGCACCCTTGATGGTCAACAACTTGTAAATCAGTATACATATAAGCGCCCACCCAAAATGACTTGGTTAACCGCCCTGGGCGCTTAATAGGGATAATACGGTACTAATTTTCTGTGTTTTTTTGTTGCTTCACCTTTCAGCTTTTCGACGGTGGTGATGGGAATACTATGTGTGAGGATGTAGAAACATTTGGCTATTACAACTGTCCTAAATGCCTTACAAATATTATGTAAGTACTGACATCTATCCAGGGTTGACGATAATTTGTCCAATAAAAATCTTGTTAAAGGAATTGTTTTAACTTTCCGTAACTTCTGCCAAGCCCCCCTCCCCCCCCCCCCCCCCCATTTTAATGTGTTGTTTCTTTTGCCATTTAAATGTCCCATCCTCGGGATGTTGTCATTGCACACCTTTTTAGTTATTTCCATATTTTATATGGTTGGTGTAGTGCTGTTAAATCCATCCTTGGTGCCCCTTGCTGGTAAGGTTGGAATTTTGTCTGCCTTTTCAGCTATCTAAATAAAGTAATGATTTATATTTTCATTTTTTGAGAAATCTCTCTGCACCCTTAAATAGAAAAGACAAGAGAAGGTATCGGTAGCTTCCCAGAAACCATTGTGGCAGGTCGCATTACCCTGTCCGATCAAACTTGCCCTCCCATTACTTTTGTACATGGTTCCCCTTCGTTTACCGGAAGTAACTGGTTAAACATGAATCGATAGTAAAACAAAACACACCATTGGCAAGTTCTTGTTCTGCTCTATTCATTGATGTTATTTTTTTCACTATCGATTCATGCTATTTCATGTTATAGAGAGAAATATAACTTTCAAAAGCTCTAAAAAAAAAATCAAAATGTAATGCATTGTTGGACGGTTATGATTGCTGTCCAGTCCACAATACGCTAACTTTACCGCGCCTGTGAGAGCACTCGTGTGTGAAACTCACTTTTGAATTGCCCGCTTTGAATTTTTAGGCCTATCGCGTGTTATACGCTCCATAAAGCCATGGATCGATTACTAAGCCTTTGTAGGAAATTCTATCGATGTGGTAAATCTGACTCTATTGATGAAAAGATGATTACAATAGACGGTAGAATTGTATGGCCAGCAAGAAAAGAACATTCCCACAATGCATTATGCTTTTATGCTTTTAAATCTTTCAGAAAAAGTATTTCCCTCTATAAAATGAATCGATAGTGAAAAAATAACCTAAATAAATAGAGTAAGAGTACAACTAGAAATAGCAATTGGTATGCTTTGTTTTACTATCAATTCATGTTTACCAAGTTAATTTTAACTACGAAAGGAACCATGCAGACAATGCGATCGAACACAATGATTTCTGGGAAGCTACCGATATCTTCTCTTAGAAAAGACCGCCTTTGTGCTGTGAACAAAATGCTTGTTCAATGATTAATTCCATGTGGCAGTCGTCTGCAGACGACAGTTTAACAATTTCATAAAATGTTTCAAAGATGCCAAAGTTATTGAATTTCATCACCATATTTCGAATCACCATGAGAAATGCATTAAATTTTAAAAAAAGTACAAACATGCCTAGTATCGGTTCAGTAATTCTTGAGATCGACTTTGACAGTTGGGAAAGGTTTCTGAAATTTTAAATTTTGTATATGGTCAAACTAAAAGCCGAGTGGAAAGTGTTAAACTCATTTTAGTATAATATTCCTTTGTGAAGGAAACATTATTCTCCTTCAAATGGATAACAAATGACTTGCTCATTTTGTATTCCCAGATCTGAAGGGAGCTGTCCCGTAGGTGCTAACCTCACCATTCTAGAGGATCCGACAACTTACTTTCAATCCTATGTGCTCAACCGGAGTAATCCAACAACATTCTTTGATGAGTATGTTGCGGCTTTCACACTGGTGGATGGTGATCCAATACTTACTCCATTTGGACTGGTACCTCGGATTCAGGCCCGAGCTTGGTATAGTAATGAGGTGAGTCTATTGTGGTATTTAAACCTATAGTGACATTTAAGCCAATTAGCTCTTTTATGGCAAAAGGATGTATCTTAGATGTACTTTCCTAATGATATACTTCCTTTTAACATGGATGGTTCAATAATCCTCACTTAGGAAAAGGTTGCAACTTGTAAAGACAATAAATGTAATATACTGCATCATATATCATTCACATTGGTAAATTGTGACCCATTATGTTCTCAATTTTGACTGATACCTCAGATTCAGTCTCGAGCTTGGTATAGAAATAAGGTGAGTCTATAGTGGTATTTAAACCTATAGCGACATGTAAGCCAATGCAGTACACACAGAGCATCATACACCCAACAAATTATGTAAGTTCCCCCCTAGAATATACCAGAATATTTCCAAAAATATGTAATGGATTTAAATAATTTTCAGCTAGAAAGATGCACCCAATTGTTAGGCACATTTTGATACCAAATTTGTTGGCCTTGAGACAATGCAACGATAAGAAATTGTGCCATTTATCAATTTTTATACAGACAAAAAGTGGCATTAAATCTCACTGGCTATGGCTGGTTTTGTCATTTATTTTTATACCTGGGTATGTTTTATTTTATTTTATTTGTAGAGCTCTGCTGATTTGGGAGCACTGCACCTTGTGGTGACAGTACTCTTTTGTGCTTTCAGTGCTCCCTGGCTGCTCATCATATACCTCCTTTATTGTTTTGTTTATATTTTGGTGTTGCTAGCCAGTTGAATAAATAAACAAATTAAAAAAGATATTTTGTGGCAGTGGTAAAAAATACTTGTCTTTCCCTCCAGTTCCTGTTAAGCAATATTGGTCCAAGCGTGGATTGAAGCATACAGGGCTGAAAAGGTTATGCCACAATCCTCCCTGTATGCCACGGTTAATGCTCAGATTTAGTATAGTAATGAGGTTACCTTTAGTCATATTTATGCCATAGGTGCAGAGCATTACTGTTTTCCTACTATTTGTGCTAGACAAATGTAGGTGTTTCATAACAATTACTCATATTTTACCATGGGGGGGGGGGGGGGAAGTCTACTTTGACACGGTAAGCATGCATGAAGGGGTCTAAAATTAACTATTTACAAGAAAAGGGTGGGTTTTTTTTCAAAAGCCTACGGATTTTTACATGCACAGGGGTCAAATTGTGGAGGAAAATGCTCATTTCGTCGCACATGTTGGCTTCAGAGACAGTCCACGTTTAGGGGTGTTTGGAAAATTGTTGATCACGCATGGCTAAAGGATGTATCTTATATGTACTTCCCTAATGATATACTTCCTTTTAACATGGATTGTGTTAACTTGGTTCAATAACCCTCACTTAGGAAAAGGTTGCAACTTGTAAAGACAATAAAAGTAATATACTGCCTTTTACCATTACATGATTTATGGAGAAAAAAGCTAACTTTGATCATGTTAAAAGGAAGTATACTGTTATAAAACTACATATAAGATACATCCTTTTGTCATAATAGGCTGGCATGCTTAAAGCATGATATGTGACTGCCCCACTCCCCAGGATTTCACTTATTAAAATAATTTATCAATTTCATTTCCTTCACTACACAGGCTTACCACACATCGGCCGAGGTGCTGAATGCATTAGGCAACGTCTTGCTCCAATACCTAACCAATGATTCGTATTCCATCGCTACCACCAACCATCCTCTGCCAAACAGCGCCACCACACAGGTGAGTTGATACATACACAGACCACTGTAAATAGTGGCCATTTGTTGTGTAAAATAAAAATGGGCACATTTTTTCTACTTAAGATATATGCATAAAAAAGCTGATATAGAAGGAGTTACATATCGTCTCTGTTCTGTCGAAACCTTGTATCACTTGCTATCCAGCCTTTCAGCATGTATAAAGTAATACTTCCTATGTGCAACCTTTGGGCAGTCTGCTCTAAACATGTTCAAGGGCCAAAAACACATCTATCTTCAGTCTTGTAATAGTGCTCTAGCCCCTGAACATGTACATCACAACACTTCCTATCCATACAAAAGTCCATCATTTTCAACTATATTTCAATGTAAAAGACGCGAGAAACACTCGTTGGCATAGATAGTGGTACGAATATCGAAACAATTCTTGCAAAAAGCTTGTAATTTGGCTTCTGAAAAATAACAAAAAATCCCAAAATAACAAATAGTAAGGGCCGCCCTCACTGATTTTTAAAAAAGTCCGGACGAGAAACACATTATTTTTGTTACTTGGCCTAACATAGAAAAACAACTTTTACCGTTCTGAACTTTTGGAAAAGATTTAATTTTTGATTCATTACACATAAGAGTATTGAACATTATTCCACATTACATGATAGGTTCTTTGCGTCTTAATATAGGGTGACCGATCTGGTTGTAGTCAAAAAAATTAAAAGCTGTGTTGACCACACAAGCCTAAAATCGGAAAGGTCGGCCGGCCGGATTTAAAAAAAAAATAGTATACCAAATCAACCATTTAATACATATTATTTCAGTCAACATGTGTGAAGATACTAAGGAAAATGTTTACTGGGTGTATTTTCTACCCAATGAGGAATATTTTCTTGAAGTACACATCCATGAAAAAATATTCACCCTTGATTCTATAACAGAAACTGCTTGAAAGTATGGAACATCCACATATTATATTGTATGCTGAATTAAAGATTACGATGGAGAGAATGAGACTAAATAAGAACAATATACTAGTTGCATTTTCTTTCTTGTACGAGGAGTACAAACCCGAGCTTGTTGTTTGGTTTTCTGGGTTTCTTTGTCTTTTACACACATTTATCAACCGGAAGATAGGTAAAAATAGTGTTGAAATTCAAAAAAATCTTTAAAAAAAGAAAATAATATTAAAAAAATAAAATTAAAAAAAACCCGGCCCACATTTTACGTAATTTTGACCCGGCCGGATGAGGGCATCACAACTTTGTTGTTGTTGCCTAGGTCGTAGGAGATCCAATTGACACACTGGTCCCATCAGGACTCAAGCATGTGTCCATCCAGACTGACCATGTAAACAAACATGGAGGTGGTCTACATGTACAGGACCCAAGCATGTGTCCATCCAGACTGACCATGTAAACAAACATGGAAGTGGTCTACATGTACAGGACCCAAGTATGTGTCCATCCAGACTGACCATGTAAACAAACATGGAGGTGGTCTACATGTACAGGACCCAAGTATGTGTCCATCCAGACTGACCATGTAAACAAACATTGAGGTGGTCTGCATGCAGAATAACGCTCATCAAACTTTACAGCTGGTTGGAACTGTAGGAAAAGAGGTAACTTAGGACTCAGTGAGCCGCTCAACACACACAGCATCACACATCATTCTAAATTAAAACAAATTCAAAATGTAGGGTTCTAATATTTATTATTGTTTTATTTTCAGGCTGAGAATGCCGGTGCTGATCCGGACATATTCACCTTAGCTTTATTGGTGTTGTTTGGTCTAGCGTTCCTGGCAGCAAGCTTCATTCCATTTGTGGTAGCAGAAAAGGAGAGTAAGGTAAGGACAATTATAGGTGGGGCTGTTAAGGGAAACTTTGATTTTAATGCTATGTTATTTTGTTACTTGTAGGCCCAACAAATGTTTGTGAGAATGGTATAATAAAAAGGGTTGATTGGTCTGGGTTTTTAATTTTTTAAATTTTTAAATCATATACTGAATATCAATTAAAGTTCAAATAACATATAAAGAACAATTTAAAGAAAAATCACAGTTGTCAATATGTCACATTTGTTAAATGAAATATATTTGTTGTTGTTCTTTTATTAAGACCAGTAGTGAAGCGGGTATGTAACAAGAAAATGGCCAATATGTTCACTTTTTGACAGGAAGCATAACAATTGGCGTAAAGAGGTGTCTTGAAGCGCTGATTTAAAAATATGTGGGTTCCTTGGTTTCCTTAATTTTTGAAATCGGCGCATTAAAACACCCATCTGTGCCAATTTTCATACTTCTTGCCAGAAGTGAACATCTTTACACATAACCACTCCACTACAGGAATTTACAGATGGTCAGTGGATTGGACAGTCGTGACATATGGGGATATGGATAATTTTCTTGTGGTCTTTGTGTGTCTTATCATTGTGTCACTGACCATGTGTTATATTGAACCTAGACTGGATCCTCATGTCTTCCCTATTTTACACACGGCCCCTGCGAGGGTGCTCAAATGTGAAGACTGGAAAAAATACAGTTCCAAAAGTGTGCGCTAATAAACATGTGAATAAACATTAACTTTTCAAGCACCATTCACACCACAGTGCGCCGGTAGTTTCACGCGGCCTTGTGCACAGCGTGACGCAATAGGGCGCACCATTTGCATCCCCCGAGACGCACCGTGACGATCGTTCGATGCACTTCCTTTGAATCGGACCACTCGGGTGGTTTTTCTGTTGTTGCTGTGTACAAATGCGCATGCTCGGTATTGGTATGCATATTCATATATGCAAAGTTCAGGTGGAATTCCACGCGAAAACCACACACTTTCTGGACGTACTATTTTCCCAGTCCCTATTTTTGGTCCACCATTTTTAAAGATGGCGGCCATATAGAGGGACGCGGGGACCCAGTCTATATTGAACCTAAGGCAACAAAGAGAGAAAAAATCCTGTTTTACGGGCGGACAGACCTGTCAAGTAGGGTTGGTCAGTCGGGGTGGGTTTCTCAATTATTTTGTTTGCCTAAAATGTCACCAAAATCTGCAAAAATCAGGATTTGTGAGAAAAAAATTGTGAAAAAAAGTTTTCGGCAGATTTTTTGCCAAAAACGGCTGATTTTATATGATTTGAGAAAGAAAAATATCTTGAAAAAGGTGGGTCGGTCAGGCCCGTAAAACAGGATGTGTTATTTTCCTCGCCTAACCATCACATTTTCTCTTTATAATTAGGCCAAGCATTTACAGATGGTCAGTGGATTGGACAGTCTGACATATTGGATAGCAAACTTTGCGTGGGATATGGTCAACTATCTAGTGGTCTTTGTGTGTCTCATCATACTGTTTGCGGCATTCAATCTGGACGCCTTTGCCAAGGAAAACCTGGGAACTACTGCAATACTACTGGTATGTACATATACAGTCATCAAAAAAAGTAACTATACAGGTAATAAATGTACTTTTAACTTTAAAAATATATAGCCTACCTAGAAATATCAAATCATAAAGTTGTTGAGAAATTCATCTTCTTTAATATGAGATATTGCACGCTAGGATCGGTTGAATATTTAAGATGCGACAATCCAAAATGTAAGGTAAAGTCACAATTTCAAATTCACATTTTACATTTCAACACAGGGGAGGGTATGACAGGTGGGGTGTGTGTGGCGTATTGATCCATCGGAACAATGCGTCCGACTATCCAACCTGCGCATGCATCCTCCAATTGCACTACCGGTAATCGATAAGGTACCCGTAGATGGGTCCGCGTGTAGAAAATAAAAATGTGAAAATGAAAATCGGACTTCTCCTTATATTTTTGAGTGCCACTTCTTCAATAATCACCCGATCCTAGCGTGCAATATCTCATATTAAAGAAGACAAATTTCTCAACAACTTTATAATTTAATATTTTTAGGTAGGATATATATTTTAAGAGTTAGAAGCCCATTTATTACCTGTATAGTTACTTTTTTTGATGACTGTAGCTCTAAACAATGTTACGGTTCAAGCTGCTATATTTGGGGGTTTTCACATATTATTTACACATATGTAAGATCACACATGGACATAAACTCTTCAAAAAAAGTTCGGAAACTATTATCAATCACCAATTTTCCGGATAATTTCTTAATGTATACATATTGTGTTTCCTCTCTATGAAAAGCTGACATGTTCCTCTTTCTAACGATATCCCATATGTAGCAAACGCTTTTATCAGTGCTCAGCAACTCCCTTCAGAACATGGGGAGGTCACAATCTAAATGTGCCAAGTTCACACTATAGCTAGTTTTCTCCACGACCCGGGTCAAACCTGGGTTGAAGTCTGGTGTGAACAGAAAAATAGGCTCAAAAAACCGACCCGGATCGAAAATGACAACCCTGCGAAAGTGAAGGGTAGAACCCGGGTTCAACCCGCATCGACTGTAGTCTGAACAGAAATCGCTGTTTCGACCCGGATTGCCGGAAGTAGATAACCTGAACCGAATGTTGGTTGCCCGCTTTATTCCTGCCATCTTTCTACGGCCTCTGGCACGTTGTCGCTGATGTTTTCGACGGTATTTCATTACCAGCCACTGTTGCTTGTTGTATACCCGCCATGATGAGCAAGCTAGGTCATAAGTCATTGATACAAGAATTTTAACTTCCGGGTTCAATAAACCCATTTGCCAATGCGGATACAACTTCAACACATACATAGCACTAGTGTGAACAGAAAATGAAATATTGATAAATCCGGGTTCGACCCGGGTCCGACCCGGGTTGAGGACAAAGCTATAGTGTGAATACGCCCTTAGTCCCATCGAACAGCTGTATAGATATCAAGTCTGTGACTTGATTTTACCATGTCGCTTTAGGTCAAGCTCATATCATTTTAAAGCCTATTTTAAAACCAAAATGTACCTATTATGGCCAAATTCATGTAAATAGTTACTAAAAGAATGCACATGTTGTCAAGGAACAGATAATCAGGCAAAATTGTGTGAAATCATTCGGGAGGATGGAGAACTCCTGGTAACGCCACTGGCTGCATGGCTGATATAAATGAGCTTGTGCCAAAAGATAAAAGCTATGAAGCTTTCTTGTGGAAGGATCTAAAAATAGCATCAGTTTTTCTGGCATTTGTCAATTTTGAAAAAGTACTGTCCATGGTATTTCAATATTACAAATTTTGAAATAAGAAATTCGAAAATGTTTTAAAATATTTTCATTTTAAACAAAATATTTAAAAATAACTGGAAAAGAAATAAAAAACAATACAAAACAATTATTCATCGTATTGTACATCACATTGTGCTGGACGGTCCCTATGAACTTGGCATTGTCAGTGGTGGATTTTTTTAAAGTCTTATTTGATTCCATGTAAACCATTGTAACTTTTGTTCATCCCACAGTTTTTATATGGCTGGGCAGCAATACCCTTCGTGTATCTACTCTCAACTATATTCAAGACTCCGGTCACAGCGTACGCTGTTACAGTTACAATACTGAACATCCTAGGAATGGTAAGTCAAAAAGATGTATCTCATACAGGGTTTCCTAATGACATGCTTCATTTTGTAATGGTATTTTTCGCTGCGTCGTTTTGATCAAAAAGATACATTTCAAATACACAGATATCTTTTTTCCCTTGTCTCATGACAACCATAAGCTGCACTTAAATCCATCCTAAAGTACACTATTTCTGTTTTGTTAACTGAACTTGCTTTGATACCCATTTGGTGTCCATGCATAGCCCATGTGGTGTCCATGTATAGCCCATATGGTGTCTATGCATAGCCCACGTGGTGCCCATGCAGAGCCAATGTGGTGTCCATGCATAGCCTATGTGGTGCCCATGCATAGCCAATGTGGTGTCCATGTATAGCCAATGTGGTGTCCATGCATAGCCTATGTGGTGCCCATGCATAGCCAATGTGGTGCCCATGCATAGCCAATGTGGTGTCCATGCATAGCCTATGTGGTGCCCATGCATAGCCAATGTGGTGCCCATGCATAGCCAATGTGGTGTCCATGCATAGCCTATGTGGTGCCCATGCATAGCCAATGTGGTGTCCATGTATAGCCCATGTGATGTGCATGCATAGCCAAAGTTGTGTCCATGCATAGCCAATGTGGTGTCCATGTACAGTCATCCAAAAAAGTAACTATACAGGTAATAAATGGGCTTCTAACTCTTAAAATATATATCCTACCTAAAAATATTAAATTATAAAGTTGTTGGAAAATTTGTCTTCTTTAATATGAGATATTGCACGCTAGGATCGGGTGATTATTGAGGAAGTGGCACTCAAAAATGTAAGGAGAAGTCCGATTTTCATTTTCACATTTTTATTTTCTACACGCGGACCAAATCTACGGGTATCTTATTGATTACCTGTAGTGCAATTGGGGGATGCATGCGCAGGTTGGAAACACGCTACCTGTCATTCTCTCCCCCGTGTTGAAATGTAAAATGTGAATTTGAAATTGTGACTTTACCTTACATTTTGGATTGTCGCTTCTTAAATATTCAACCGATCCTAGCATGCAATATCTCATATTAAAGAAGATAAATTTCTTAACAACTTTATGCTTTAATATTTCTAGGTAGGATATATATTTTTAGAGTTAAAAGTACATTTATTACCTGTATAGTTACTTTTTTTGATGACTGTATAGCCCATGTGGTGTGCATGCATAGCCAATGTGGTGTCCATGTATAGCCCATGTGGTGTGCATGCATAGCCAATGTGGTTTTCACTGTATAGCCCATGTGGTGCCCATGCATAGCCAATGTGGTGTCCATGTATAGCCCATGTGGTGTGCATGCATAGCCAATGTGGTGTCCATGTATAGCCCATGTGGTGTGCATGCATAGCCAATGTGGTGTCCATCTATAGCCCATGTAGTGTGCATGCATAGCCCATGTGATGTGCATGCATTGCCCATGTGGTGTGCATGCATAGCCCATGTGGTGTCCATGCATAGCCCATGTGGTGTACATGTGACACACATGTCAAAAGACTTAATACATTCATGTTCACTGAATGGGCAGCCCATGGTCATCACAGGCAGTACAGTTAACAAAACAAATGCAGCATACATTTGGTCACAGTTAGGTATCAAAATGAAGAAAAAGAAAATGATTTTTTTATACATTTATAGTCTACAGAGTTAAGTCAAAATAATACCCTCCCCAAAAAAAAATCGCCCGCATTTATGTCGGACAATATAACATGGGTACGGTCTAAAAACAACACCTTTATTCTTATGTTTAAACAATCATACTTGAGACATTTATTTCATCAAATTTGACCCCTGTTAGTATCGAATAACCCAAAAACATCACATCCAATCCTGTGCGATAAGTATGCCATGCGTCGGCGTAATGTTCCGCACAAGTATGCAGGAAAAGCGCAGTAGACGCACTGCAGAAGTGTGCTCTATGGAACAAAACTATAGTTATCACGTACTACGCGAGGGTGGTCACGCTAATTAATGTATGCCGTGTTAAGTTGTCTCATATAAATGTCACCGATTTCTCTGAAAACCAATGAGAATTGCTTAAACATTCTAAGCTGTTTAAGGATGATGATGATATTATGTTATACATCTTTCCTCAGGCCACACTGATTGCGGTATTTGTGCTCGAGGTGCTTGACGGCTACGATGACGAGTCCAAGATATGTGACTATGTATTCAGCCTACTGCCGACACATTGTCTATCACGCTCACTTATGGTTATGGCTACCAATGACGCTACAAGAGAATTCTGCACGACGTCAGAGGTGTAAGTACATCAAATGGAGGCATTGTCTACTTAAACACTTTCCACATGGCAGTCGTCTGCAGACGACAGTTTCAAAATTTCACAAGATGTTTCAAAAATGTCAACATTATTGAATTCCACCACCATATTTGGAATTACCTTGAGAAAGGCATTAAAATAAGTACAAACATGCCCAGTATTGGTTGAAAGTTGGGAAAGGTTTCTGAAAAATCTATTTTGTATATGGTAAACCCAATAGCCACATGGAAAGTGTCATATGCCTAAATGAGCAACTACATTTTGTATCATACTCGCTCATGATTGCAGAAAAATTCATATCATAAAATCATGGCCAATGTGATCATAGGATTTAGGATTTTGTGGACAGCTGCAATAAAGGGATATTTTAGTAAAACAGCCGTAATTCTTAATAGCAAGGATCAATTTCAATTTTTTTTCTTTTTTTCTCCTTCTTCATATGAGCAGAAAGCTCAACGAGAAGCTCCAACACAAACTCCTACAAACCACTATCGTACCGCACAAACGCCTACAAATCTTTTACCTCCAAAACTATCAGAGACTGGAACGCACTCCCTCAACGCAACTGAAATAGACAAATTTCAAAACACTATATCTTAACTCACCAGCAAACTAAAAACAAGACTAGACTAAGTAACCACAAGCATTGCACAACCTCCTTCTCATCTGGTCCCTTATTGGGACGTTGAGTAGTATCAAGAAGAAGTATATGCTCTTTGAATTAATTAAATGAATTGAATACATGCTTCATTGGTTTGTCAAATTTGTTTGGCGTTTTTGGCGGAAAAAAATATTCATTCACGATCAACTCTATTTTGACTCTCGCTGTGTTGTAGAGACACTATAATCTGTAACATTGCCAGTGTCATAAGCACGATTCATAACTAAGTTAAGGTAAAAGTTTAACGGGTTCGCCGTCGGACAACTTTTAATCTGTCAAGCTTTCGTCAGGATTAGCTCTGACTTCTTCAGGACCAAATTATTATAATATTAAGTAAAACATAGAGATTGCCACTTCTCTATTGTTATCATCATTTGGGCTGCCCCTTGCCCGATGATTTGAGAGTAGGTGCCCTTTCCTACTTGTGAAAGAATTGGTGGCTTTGAAAAGAGCTGTTCAGATGGATTGCCGCTTTTCCACTGAACAGAGATGGTGGCTCTGAAAAGAGCTCTACAAGTAGGTTGCCACTGGCATACTATATATAAATTTGGCTCTAATAGAACTAACTGTAATTGTTTATTTGTTGTAGAAACACTATGATCTGTGACTACGCCAACGTCACCTATTTTGATAACAACTTGGCATGGGAGCAGCCAGGCATAGGAGTATACTGTCTGTATCTGGGTCTGGAGGGATTCGTGTACTTCATACTCACTGTTTTGATTGAGGTAAGATGAAAACTAGTGTATTGTCTCTAATAAAAGCCCTCATTTTACTTTTGAAAGTTTTCACCTAAAAGAGCAAAAATGTTCACATATAATCAATATAAAGACATAAACTGCTCACAAAAAGTATCGAAACACTTAGAGATGATCCAATATATAACGGCTCGAAAGGGTATGCATTAATCGAAGCAAATATCCAAGTGCATAATTTTGTTCTGCATATTTTGACACCTCGATCGTTGAGATACGATGTTGCGGAGCGGAGTTATTGTAATTTCAATGATCGTGGGTCCAGTTTCAAAAGTGACACTCATCCCTATTGAAAAGCACGAATCTGATCATTCTAAACAGTAATGCAAACCTCTTTCTATAGGATGATTGTCACTTTTGAAACTGGACCCATGACCATTGAAATGACAATAACTCCGCTCCGCAACATCGTATCTCATCGATCGAGGTGTCAAAATACGCAGAACAAAAGTATGCACTTGGTTATTTGCTTCGATTAATGCATACCCTTTCGAGCCGTTATATATCGGATCATTTCTAAGTGTTTCGATACTTTTTGTGAGCAGTTTATATTTCACTTCAATGAAAAAGGAATAAAATTAGCCGTTCGTAAAACATTGTTAGACAAAATGCTTACAACTTTGTTTCAAAATAAGTACAATGAATGAGATTTCTTTTTGCATTTATTAGTATGCAATAGATAATACAAATTTTAAAAACACTTAACCTCATAGCCAATGCCAAAGTCTCTAAATAGTATGTTTTTAGATATGATGACCTCATAGTGGGTAGTAGTAATTCATGCACGAGCCCGCCAACAATTGTTAGCAATCGGTCAACATTCGGGATAGTCTGATTGAATAAGAGCGCTCAGTCGATACGAAAGTCGGCCCTCGTGTTTAATGACTTCGTAAATTATTCGTAGAGGGCAAATCGAAAAGCCTTATGAAGTCACCACTTTGTATTCCATGTTCTGAAAGAGCTCACCTGTGATCTTGACAGACATTCATCATATTATCCAAAACTTTTCTTTTTTGTTTTACCAGGAGAACTTCTTCATACCATCATTCTCGCCAAAATTATTGAAGCAACACGATGGCTCTCAAGAGGTAGGTCCATAAAGGTTACCATGGAAATCAACAGGAAGCAGACAGTCTATGTGTATTTGTTGCCTGCCTTATTTTCATACCTAGCCGTAACTGTCTGGTCAGTGCTAAAAAAATTGCAAGTTCTTTGAAAGTTGCTATTTTTCTATTTAAAATATGAACCTTCACGTTATCATTTAGCAAGTAACTTTTAAGTTACATTAAAATGATAATATATAATTAGCAGTACTATTATTTGTTTTGAGAATAAATGACTGCGTAACAACTGTTTTCGTGAATTTGTTTTAAAATCAGAGGTTTTTGTTCTGGTCTGAGGAATTGTCCCGAGGGGCGCAGCCCCCGAGGGACAATTCCGAATGACCAGAACAAAACCTGAGGATTTCAAAACAAATTCACGAAAACAGTTGTTAAGTAGTCATTATTCTCATTCATTACTGAAAAAGATGCATATTTTATCCAAATCGTTGATTTGTACCGATATAATCTTGCTAATAATTAATTAGTTTTCTGTTTATTTTGTCCACCCCTTCTTAGTTATTGAAACAGTCCAAGTCGGGTCATCCCCTCATTAACATTTTTATCATTCAACCAATCAGAAATAAGCTTTAATTGTGTTTCCTCATAATTCATTGAATATTTAGTTTAGGGGCGTGAGACGTTAATTTGATTGGTCAGTCAGTGAGCAAAACAATGGAACACTTTGGCGCAGTATTTTGGGCAATTATTAGTAACCCGCGCTCGGCGTGCGTGTTCTCATCTAACGATTAATTTGATTGGAACGCACTTGGTACGCAGCTGTCGCGATTATTCATGAAGTAATGAATAAATAATAAGAACATTTTGACACAAGGATCACTACAAGAATCTATGCGTAATTGTACAAATTTGGCAAAAGATGACCAAAGTATGCAACAATGACCACATCTGTGGTAAATCAGAATAAATAAAAGATTCTTTATAAATTCTAGGGTTTGTCATATATTGTAGAACAACAAACCAAAAGGCACAATAAGCCAAATAAGGTACCAGGCATATTTTGCTATAATATTTCTCTCAATAAATGTTTAAAAAAGTCCTCTTAATTCTGTAAAGATTCAGGCAAAAGTAAATGGTACTATTTTGAATATCACAACCCCCCCCCCCCCCCTCCTTCCCTGTTTAAAAACAGGTAAAATGGAATCAAAACATTTTCTTGAAACAAAATCCTTTTTTTCTCTCTATAAGTGGGCATTGGTGGTTGCTCAAACAACTTTATTATCCAACTGCTATTCATACCCTGATAGACATTCTTCAAACCTTTTAACTTGTATTTCAGGATAGCGATGTAGCTGATGAGAGGAAGAAAGTTGAGACACTGGCGCCTAAACAGGGAGAATACGCCGTCATACTGAAAAACTTATCCAAGGTAAGATGCTGAAAAGAGAGAAAGAGAGATTTGCAGTAAAAACACTATGTTGTAGTAATTTCTGGTCTCGACTATGGAAATATTCTCCTATTTGGAGCTACAGATTATGAATTGAACAGAGTGCAAAGAATGCAGAACAATGCTGCTTGGTTGATATGTTCCATATCCAGGCGAAAACATTTTACCCCAACTCTAAAAGAACTCCACTGGCTGTCCATTAGGGAACGGATTCGATTTAAACTCGTCCTTTTTGTCTTCAAATGCTTGAACAATTACTGCACCTGGCTATTTATCAGATCTATTGTCGCCATATGTCCCTCAAAGAACTCTTCGCTCTGCTCAGGACATAACCCGCCTGAATGATCCTAGAACAAACAAACAAAGTTTTGGGTCAGAAATCATTCAGTGTAGCTAGTCCGCAATAATGGAACAATCTTCCCCGTACTATAAGAGAAACTGACAACATCTCTCAGTTCTGTTGTAATCTTAAGACTCACCTTTTTGCTTATTTGAAGAAGAAAAAAACAGACACGCATGAAGGCAACCAGCGCACTGTGAATCATATGTGTGACGCGTGCGTGTGGCATAATTGTGCATGTAAGCTTGGATTACTTTTTTTCGCGCTGAGAGATAAAACCAAATAATTATCTCTCGCCAATTTGGAACTGATCAAACTATAAGACATTGATCTCGGAGACTCATCCTCAAGATTCGAAGTGATATACGTTTGATAATAACAAATGAGTTATCAATGATCTTGGGATCTTGGGTTCATTTTTACTCTTATAATTGTTTTGTTTTTGTTTTAGACAAGCATAACCTGAGATAACATATTGCTACTCTTTTCTTAAAAGTCTAAAATGTTGTATTCTCTCATTGTTTTGTTTATTTAGTTATATAGAGGTAAACCTTCACCAGCGGTTGATCAGCTATGTTTGGCTATACCAAAGGGAGAGTGCTTTGGGTTGCTGGGTGTTAACGGTAAGTGCTATTTATGTGGGAGTTAGTTTTATTTACTGGTTTTATTGTTCCAGCCAAGAAGTGTTCCCCAGTGGCAGTTCATAAATTGTGCTCTCATTTGATGAACACATGACACTGTTAACATGTGCTTAGTGATCAAGGTTTACGAGTTTTACAAGATTTTATTTTACAAGTTCATAAGGGAGCACACCACTAAGTCGGTACAGTAATAGTTCCTTTTGACAGAATGAACGGGCAAAATCGGCATGATATTAACGGGTAGTGATATCAAATTTATGTTTTATGGATAAGCTCTCATATGTTTTTAATCATTAAGAAAGAACACACGTCAATTTAATTCTCACCCAGTTTAATTTAATTCTCACCCACATGCAAACAGAAAAGGATGCATTATATTCCAATTACATCACGAATATACTCAAGTTTCCAAATTTTTACGGGACCTAATGCATGTTTTGGGTATCTCATGGACAAACGTGTGAAATTGGTGCCTGGGTAAAAAGGTTCACCAAAGGCAAACAGAAAATGATATTGACTGCATTTTTTCACACAAAGTTAGTAACAAGTAGGGTATTCTTATAACGTTTAAACATTTTCAAACTTCGACTTAGTTTTAAAAAAAAGATGGCTTCTTTCCACTGTTGCATTTTTTGACTCACCCTGTATGTCTGCTTGACAGACAATTAGCCTGATTTCTTTTTTCATAAATCAAACTTGATTTGTATCAAATAACAGAAGTGTCATATAACAGAAGTGTCATTCCTTTAATTTAGTGTTTGTTCCACTATTGGGTTTGTCCAGGCTGTTTCAGCCAATTGTTATAAATGAATAAATTCAGTGATATAATAATGTGTTATTATTCTGTGTCTATTAAATTTATTACTCTATTGTAGGTGCGGGTAAGACAACTACATTTGGTATGCTTACTGGCGACTTGGCTATCTCAGCTGGTACAGCGTATATGGAGGGATTTGACATACAGACGGATAGACGAAAGGTGACGATATAAACGGGCCTGGGGAGGGGACTATTGTTGGGGGTGGGGGATATTGTAGGAGGAGGGGCTATTTTAGGAGGGGCAGCTATGTAGGATGAGGGGGATATTGTAGGAGGAGGGGGCTATTGTAGGAGGAGGGGGCTATTCTAGGAGGAGGGGCTATTGTAGGAGGAAGGGGTCTATTATAGGAGGAGGGGCAGCTATTGTAGGAGGAAGGGGCTATTGTAGGATGAGGGGCTATTGTAGGAGGAGGGGCTATTGTAGGAGGAAGGGGTCTATTATAGGAGGAGGGGCTATTGTAGGAGGAAGGGGTCTATTATAGGAGGAAGGGGTCTATTATAGGAGGAGCTATTGTAGGAGGAAGGGGCTATTGTAGGATGAGGGGCTATTGTAGGAGGAGGGGCTATTGAAAGAGGAGGAGGCTATTGTAGGAGGAGGGGCTATTGTAGGATGTGGGCTATTGAAGGAGGAAGGGCCTATTTTAGGAGGGGGCAGCTATTGTAAGAGGAAGAACTATTGTAGGAGGAGTAGCTGTTGTAGGAGAAGGGGCTATTGTAGGGGATGGGGCTATTGTAGGAGGAAGAGCCCTTTTAGGAGAGGGCAGCTATTGTAGGAGGAGGGGGCTATTCTAGGAGGAGGGGCTATTATAGGAGGAGGGGCTATTGTAGAAGGAGGGTCTATTGTAGGAGGAGGGTGGCATTTGTAGGAGGAGGGGGCTTTTGTAGGAGTGGGAAAAAAGACTATGATTTGTATGCTTACTTGTAACTTCAGCTATATCAGCTGGCAAACCCTACATACATGATTTTGACATACATCATTTAGAATTGCTTATTTTAATCCATTTTTTTGTTCTATTCACATTTTAGGTCCAGCAACGCATTGGCTATTGTCCTCAGGTAAGTGCAGTATGCTTTGTTTTATAAGTTTAACACTTTCCACACCGCTATTAGTTTTACCATATACAAAACAATTTTTTCAGAAACCTTTCGCAACTTTCAAGGTCTATCGCAAGGATTGCTGAACCAATACTAGGCATGTTTGTACTTATTTCAATGCATTCCTCATGGTAAATCCAAATATGGTAATGATATTAACTAATTTTGACATTTTTACAACATTTTGTGAAATGTTAGAATGTCGCCTGCCGCGTGGAAAGTGTTAAGGGGGCTGTGGACTCTCAGGTACAGCCTCCGTAAAACTGCCGTAACTTCTTCAATATTCATTTAATCTTTATAAACTTATACAGTTTTATGCAGAAAAGGGTTCAATGAATCCAACCATGATAATGAAATTGACCATTTTGTGAAAAATTATAAAAAACACGTTGTTTGACCCATTTTAGGTTTGGAAAAGATAACTCAAAACATATTTTGTTAAATGTTATCAGACTAGTTTTATGATAATCCTGATAACATTCCCCAGGAGCGTTTTTTTGTTTTTTTTGAATAATCAATTATTTTTTGAGTTATAGACCAAAAAGTGCCAAAAAATGGTGATTTTTCCCCCCAAAATGTGATTTTCATGATTTTGGCGGTAAAAAATCACGTTTTTTGGCACTTTTTGGTCTATAACTCAAAAAATAATTGATTATTCAATAAAAACAAAAAAACGCTCCTGGGGAATGTTGTCAGGATTATCATAAAACTAGTATGACAAAATTTAACAACATATATTTTGAGTTATCTTTTCCAAACCTAAAATGGGTCAAAAAATGTGTTTTTTATAATTTTTTCCAAAATGGTCAATTTCATTATCATGGTTGGATTCATTGAACCCTTTACTGCAAAAAAACTGTATACATATATAAAGATTAAATGAATATTGAAGAAGTTACGGCAGTTTTACGGAGACTGTACTGAGAGTCCACACCCCCCTTAAGTCATGTTAACCCATCAAAAATGTTGGACATTTGTTTTTTTATAGCCTATATTTCATATAGTTCATGACATGATCGATCATATTGTGTTGCATACCAATGAAAAGCAGATGTGTTCATCTTTTCCAATTATACAAATTTTGCTACAAATACTTGTTTAATTGCTCAGTCATTTTGTTTGAGAATATGTGAATGTGCCAAAACATATAATTGCTCTTTCCTTGTGTGGATTTATTTGAGTTTTGCTAGTCATAGGTTCTGCTAGAATCGTGCGTATAGGCCAATATATAGCTAATATTACTACATGTATTTCGGCCGCTTGAGACTCTCAGCAGTGACTTTGTATACAATAGCGCTTGTTCATCAGTCACCCGTGTAAACACAGCCTCTGTGGTCTTGTGGGTAAATTGTAGCTGCAATAGTGAAGAGAAGAGGGACGTTCATCTGTCACCCACATAAACACAGCCTCTGCGGTCTAATGGGTAATTCTTAGCCGCGATAGTGTATTTTTAAGGTCTTTGTTAATTTGATTCACGCCAGTTTGTCCGAGTCCAATATTATTTATTCATTTCTCTAACTCTGCTTGTATCCTTTATTCGATCCTCGTGTGGATTTAAATGAGTTTCGGTAGTCATAGGTTCTGCTAGAATCATGGTTATAGGCCCACATATAGCTAATATTAAAACATTTCACAAAACATGATTCTCATACTTTATCCCTCATTATAGTTTGATGCCTTAGTGGAGAAACTAACAGGTCGTGAGATGCTAGAGCTATTCTCTAGATTACACGGCATTCCATCGTCAGAGATGAAGAGAATCGTTGATTCAACAATCACGCATCTGAGCCTGGACAAGTGGGCGGATAAGCTGTGTGGGAATTACAGGTGAGCGAGAGAGATAAGGCCAAAAAAAAAAAAAATGACTTGGATCGGATTTTTTTTATTATTTTTTTATTTTGTAAAATTTAAACTACACAAAAACACGTTTTAAAGAATTTTTTTTTTTTTTTTTATTGAATTTTTTTTAAACAAGCAGATACTACTCAAAAACACGTTTTCATCTTTCTTTATTGTTATGTGCTTCTTTCAATATTTTTTTTTTTTTTTACTTTAATTTTTTTTGAAAAAAAAAAATAGCGACCCTAGATTTCTGAAAATTAGGGTCGGTCGGAAAGGGCAAGTCAACTTTTTTTGTGGCCTAAGATGGGAAAGAGTTTTGTCATAAGTGCCTATAAGATGGGAAAGATAAGTTTGTGGTCTGTGAGATACAAAAACCAAATATTTCTCGCCATTTTGGAACTGATTCAACTATAGCATAAATGCATGGGAGTAAAAGGGTCCGAAGGCAAAGGTGGAACCCAAATTCAGTGTTGCCAACTGAAATGTAGCCCAAACCGCTGCATGAGTGCCGTCTGGATCATGGCCAGTCACAAAAAGTAGCCCAATTTGTGTTTAGCTCATAGAAAATACATCGGTAGCCCAACTTCTTACAGGCCGCTGCACCTGTTTTTAGCCCAATATCATGGCCTAGCTTCAGGGTTGGCAAGACTGTCCAAATTGCAGATTTGAAATAAGGTTATTGGCACACGTTTTAATTTGCCCAATTCCTGATTCTCTATGTGACCATGTTACAACCAATATTTCACACAGTAATGTATCTATAGATGAGGTGACCATTATTACATCCAATGTTTATCAACAAACGCAACAGTCGAAGGGACTGGACTGTCGATACACGCTTGAGGGAACAGCATATGACCACAACACTGTCCGCAATGCCGTATTGGCCTTTATAATACATTGGCGCAAGTTTTAAGAGCACGGGTCCTAAACAAAACAGGATGCGTGTGCAAACTGCTGGGCAAACAACAATG
This sequence comes from Ophiura sarsii, assembly GCA_035610835.1. Taxonomy (NCBI): domain Eukaryota; kingdom Metazoa; phylum Echinodermata; class Ophiuroidea; order Amphilepidida; family Ophiuridae; genus Ophiura; species Ophiura sarsii. Next base: position 60,550,583 of record CM069458.1, on the reverse strand, counting down.
GCAACAACCCACTTTTTGCCCTGTGTGACGTCACCTGTCACCCCATCTGAACTTAATATATTTGTTCAACCAATATTTGACACAAACATGTATGTATACGTAATATATCATTTCAGTGGTGGCAACAAGCGAAAGCTGAACACAGCTGCAGCCTTGCTGGGAGATCCACCAATTGTGTTCTTGGTAAGTTTTTTCTTCTTTATTTAACATTCACCCATGTTTAAAACAGAGTCTTGACACCTCACCCTACCACCATCACTCATGTCCTCATACCAATTTTCATTCCATACTGACGATGATGAACCACGCCGTCGAGTCTGACGGATATCCTTGCTCTCCGAGTGGTATAGTTTGGCGTGCTTACAGCTTCCTGCGGTGGCTGATCATTCATATTCTCTAGCGGCAATGACATTGATTAACCGGGCAGACAAATTCAATTCTTGGTAATGGTTTTGGTATGAGCAGGGTGACAGGCTTTCATTCCATACTAATATGGAGACCAAAAAAATACAAGGTCGTTTTACGGATTCGACCAATTCATATTTGTCAATGTGAAACAAAACAGAAACGTACACAAAAACTTCAACAAATCTGAAATAAAAACCTGAATACTCCCCCTTTAAAAAAATTAAAAATGATAAAGGCCATAGCCGGCACATTCGAAAACCTGATACGCAGATAAATGGTGCCAAATTTTAAGCACATTTTAAATACTACTTTTATATTGTATTCATGTTTTTCACTGTGGGTTTTAGTAATTTCATGACACTGTATTTTTGTATTATTATTGATAGCTTCTGACACTGATTTCATGTTGTATTCCCCAGGATGAGCCTACATCTGGTATGGACCCTAAAGCCAGAAGACATCTGTGGGATGCGTTAACTTCCGTCATGAAAGGAGGGCGCTCTATTGTGTTAACTTCTCATAGGTAAGTTCAAAACTATATCCAATCATCTACCTATTGCATTGATATCAGTAGAGCATATTATTCCAGCAAAGAATATTAACGCTTTCCACGCGGCTGTTATTTTACCAAATACAAAACAGATTTTTCAGAAACCTTTCCCAACTTTTAAGGTGTATCTCAAGGATTACTGACCCGATACTAGGCATGTTTGTACTTATTTCAAAGCATTTCTCATGGTAATACTAAATATGGTAATGAAATACAATAATTTTGACATTTTTTGAACATTTTGTCAACATTTGGAATGTCGTCTGCAGCCGCCTGCCGCATGGAAAGCGTTAACTCTTACACGGCTAAATCCAACAAAATCCAACAGAAGCATTCCCCATTCGCATTGCCCAATCATGCAAAGGTACATATATGCTCCAAAAATTTAATTTTGGGAGCGCGACCCCTGTAGTGTGATGCATGATCACCTGGACTCCAGCCGCCGCGGCCCGGGGCAGTACACACCATTGTGTCTGTCCTTATTTGTCCCGTGTCTCCCCCTGTTAGCTTTATTGCTGCAACCCCCACCCCCGAATGGGTTAGGGTTATTGAGTCATGTTTCTATAGCCCTTACACTGCAAAATCCAGCAGCAGCACTGTGCCAATGGACCCCCATTCCCTGATATGTATATTTGCGCAATCATGCAAAGGTAAAATTTTATTTTATGATTCCCAGGGGCGGCACACACCTTTTTAACTGTCCTGATTTGTCCCATGTCCCCCCCCCCCCTGTTAGCTTTATTGCTACAAACCCCACTGAATGGGTTCAGATTGCATTATGCATCTTCCTACGACAATCTGGCATGTTGTATCGAATTTATGAATGGCTTTTGGTGACATCAAGAAATGCATGACATTTTTGGGGGTACATTTAGCTCAATTAAAGAAATGTTTTTGAGAACAAAGTGTGGATACGGCCTGCAAATCCAGTCCAACCAAACAAAAATGTTTGCCTTAGGCCAAAAAAAAAGAAATTGTTTGTTTGTCCACGTCCGACCGACCGTGTACCTTGGTGCCGACCGTATTATTTTTTATTTTCTATTATTTTTTTAAAACAACTTTTTGAGCAATTTAAATGGCCAAACGGACCGTTTTATTCCTGATTTCGTACGCTATAATGAATCTGGTCTTTATAAACACCATCCCCAATGCGCAGAACCTGCTTAATTGGAGTATAATGATCCAGATCCAGATCCAGAAGTATCAAAATAATACATACTGAATAATAACGCCATCGGGAATGCCAGTCGTATATTGGTATTTATAAAAAACAACATGTTTTCAGAGAGCGCAGTTGATCAATCAGAGGCTTAATCCACATCTGTGGAACTATGGGGAACTGTGCCTTTCGAGATGAGTTGCGAGCACATGTTATTGGCATTACGTCACTCGTACCGTTCCGGAAAATTGAAGTAAAATTTGTGATTGGACAAATTGTTACACGCATGCGTAAGGATAATTTTCGTAGCAATACGTCATTCGTATCAGGTTTCGGAAGAGGCCGAAGGGGAAATCGAATAAAGCCGAAGCACGATGTGTCACACGCATGCGTAAGGACGATTTGCATCAATTAAAAGATGGCGACCGTATCGGCCAGCTACTTCGGAATTTGTTCAATTTAGTCTTCATTTAACGTTTTTAAATGACTTTTTCGGCCAATTTTCCAAGTTATTTATTGGTGGGGTACATCATTGATATGAATATTTCCCCCGTTCCCGATCTGATCAGGTTTTATCTGACGTTTTTGATTGGCGACGATAGTCGCAGAATTCGGAAACCAATTATATTTCATCGATAAAATAAATAATCGACATGTCGAAGTTTTCTTTTACGACATATCGATACAAAATTTTGTATCTATAACAGCACTACTTTCACGTATATATTTCTAGCATAACTTCAACACTACGTTGTTTCACTTTCTGCAAATTTTCAATCATAATAAATGGCGGCGACCGACATGACAACATGTTCATTTGGTTAGTTTACCAGTTTGGAAGTTGTAGGCCTACTATTAAAGTACAATTCTAACAAACTCATGAAAGAGAGTTCAATAGTATCAAAGTGATGTGTTTTGTGTTTGGACGACTTCAATTCACAGTATTCATGCCGAATTTATATTTTAAAAAAAGAAGAAAAAAAAGAATATCCGACCTACCGACCCTACCTTTTTCGGACCCTCTATGGACAAACAAACATTTTTTTTTTGGCCTTATCATAATCATGAGCGTTCATACATCTTTCTTGTGTTCCCTACAATTTCAGTTATATAAATTGACCTGGGCGTGAATGATTTTTTGTTATATATCATATTTAAATAATGTTATCCTTTTGTATTTCAGTATGGAGGAGTGTGAAGCCCTGTGCACTAGACTAGCAATCATGGTCAATGGACAGTTCAAATGCTTGGGGAGTACACAGCACCTCAAAAGCAGGTACGGTAATACTGGTTCTGACATATCAGCTGGAAATACTTTTTTGTGTTTTTGTTTGTTTTTAAATGAATAAAAACATACAAACCAGATTTAAAATATGGGCATCCGAAAATGGCTTACCCCCCCCCCCCCCCCCCATGCTATGTGTGACAGAAAATCAAAATAAAGCAAGGAGTGCCTATATGTCTGATGCAGAATGGGCACTTCAATTGTTTGGAGAATGTATGATTTTAAGGACTTGAGACTCTGGATGTGACACCTTTTTTTTGATCAACCTATTTAAAGAAAAAGAACTTAATTATGCAAGAAAGGTAGGCGACATGATTCGGTCAAACAATTTCAGTCATATTCAAAAGGTTGAGTTAAATAGCTCCAGTGGTTTGCATGATAGATGCAAAATATGAATTGGGAGGTATGGCAACCCAAAAACCAACCCTGTTCCACAGGCAAACAGATCTCTTTGGTAGGGTCTGTCGGTCGGGCGATTTTTATGTGTATTTCAACAGTGGGGTTTTTTTTGTCGCGCAATTCACCACTTTTCATTTGTAGCATTTGAAGGGAATATTTCTCTGGCCTAAAATGTTGTTTGCAGGGGTATCAAGAAAAATATGTGCTTTATTCCGATACCAAAATGTCAATTTTGACAGATATTTAGGGAAATTGATCGGGTCATGCACCTTTGAGTAAATCTTTGTCTTTTCAACACAACCACAGGTTTGGCAAAGGCTACACCATGATCATCAAGACCAACACCATCGAGGAAGCTGAGACTGTGAAACAATTTGTCAAGGATTTATTTGAGGGTGCTGAGCTGGTGGAGCAGCATGTGGTAAGCGATATTGTAAAATGTTTGGTTTCTCTCTGCCAGCAGGCCGCAGGGCAGCAGGCCGCAGGGCAGCAGGCCGCAGGGCAGTTGGATTGTGTGAAGCAATTATTTTCGATCTAACTTTTGAGATGAAATACTTTCAAATGGTAGTTCTCATAACAGCCTGTTGATTATGGAAGGGATGAATCCCCTCCGAGTGGAATTCCATATCCCTATACCAGTATTTGCTGTATGGAAGGGATGAATCCCCTCCGACTGGAATTCCATATCCCTATACCAGTATTTGCTAGCAAAGTGATATGTAACTCACTGGTAACTGGATCATGCACTTCTTGGAATGATAGTACATGCCATATACAATTTGTATTGCGATCATGTCGATGGGACCAAAGGCGTGATGAGGGACCAAACTGCCAGGCCCTTCATTAACCCCAACTCCACAAGCATGTTTTTGACAATTAAACTATCAGTGGGAGAAAAAGGGGGTCAAATTTTTGGGGAAAGATCACTGTTCGCCCGCACTGGGGATCAAACCCGGGCCACCGGCATAGCAGGCGGATGCCTAATGATTGTGCTAACGGGGAGCTCGAAAAAGTTAACCAAAAGTAAGATTATGTACGGTTTCCATTTTCGCATTTTGCTTCTCTACACACGGACTCAATTTCGGGCAAATTATTGATTACTGGTAGTGCTAATTCATTAGTCGATAATGCGGTGTGGATAGTCGGCCGCATTGTTCCGATGGATTAAAACGATAAATGCGACCCACACACGTTACCCGTCATACTCCCCCCATTAATCAACCATCCTTAGTGTGCAATATCTTGAATTAAAGAAGAAACATTTCTCAACAACTTTATAATTTGATATTAGTCATTAAAATGTATACACTTAAAGTTATAAGCACATTTTATGACCTGGTCAGTTACCTATTTTGATGTCTGTATATCACAAGGAGTATTTGTGTGATGCAATATACCCGTCATTGTTATTGAATGCAATACAAGTTATGTCTACTCCACTCCCCAGGGAATGCTGCACTATCAAGTGACCAATGAGAGCCTTAGCTGGTCGTACATATTTGGTTCTTTAGAAGCGAACAAAGAGACTCTGAAGGTTACAGACTACAGTGTTAGTCAGACTTCATTAGACCAGGTAGGTGTACAACTAAATATAGCATTGGTAATACTGCACAATTTTTCTTTCTTTTTTAAATATATTTGATTTATTTGTTATGGGGAGAGTTGTATTTTCTCAAATACAGTACATTTCCTTATTTGGAAAACAATTTTTCAAATTGTATCTTGTCTCAATATATTTTTCTTGATATATTTAGTAATTAATGCGTTTTTAGGCAAAACAAAAATCAGGATTGTTTCTGGCAGATGTTCTGAAAACCTAACAAAACATGGAGGTGGTTTTTTTTCTTCTTTTCATTTTTATGTATTTGGCTGGTTGTTTTTTGGTTGTTGTTGGGTTTTTGTGGGTGTTTTTTTTAATCTATATTGATTCGTACAATAATTTACATATCACTTCAACCTACGTATGTTATGCAATGCTCGATATGATTATGAATATGCACATCATGTCACATGTTAAAGTGTGTTCGGACCAATATTGCCGAATCAATGTGCTTGATTTCTTATATCTTGTTTGAAGTAAAAGATTGGCCGGTCAAGAATAAAGAGTCCAAATCATCTAGGAGTCCAAATCAAACACCATACTTGTTTTCTCAAATCTTGATTGTGTTGATTCTTGATTCTCTCTCCCCCACACCACCTTTCAGGTTTTCATCAATTTTGCGAAGCACCAACATGACGAAACCGGTTTAAGCACAAAGACCAAGAAGAAAAAGTTCACAGCGACCACCCACGGTGCCGCATTGAGTGCAGCGCCGGTGGCGTTGAGTACCTAGTCCAGTGAGCCATCTACATCTTGGGATTCGATCTTTGTGTTGCTAAGCAAAGATTGGCCTCTATTGCATGCCCCCTTTCAAATAGACTAGAACAGAAATGAAAGGATGAAACAGGGGTGTGCATTCATGGCCACCTGGTCATGCAGTACACGCAGAGCATTAGGACAAGTGCAGCGATAATGCCCAAGACATTTAGCCATTCATTTAGACAGAGAAATTTTGTTCTCTCCTGACTGTTCTGATTCATTCCCCTTGGTTTGATTCTCTAATAAAACAAGTACAAATTCTCTATCAAAAGATAAGATAGTAAATGGGTTATTTACTTAACACATTTACTTCACTTATTTATATTTATTTTAGTCGGATGTTTTGAAAACATTACCAGTAGTCATGTTTCATACTGTGAAGCAAGATTTATATTTGTCAGGGAAAATAGTCATGTCACATACCACGACACAAACATTCATATTCGTTCAGAAAGAATAGCTACATTTTTAAGGTCCATAATAGCCTATTTATTAGAGCATATTTGAGAATAATGGTAAAATATTTGACACAAACTAGTAAGCTTACTGAATATACCAACCCACCTGAACTGTTGAAACATTCCACTTTTATGTGAAATTGCTTAGATAAATTACATGCGTATCCTTGATAATTGTGTCATCAATTTGTCTTAGTCCTCCCCCCTTTCCTCTTCTCCTTCCCGCTTTCTCGAGGAGTATTGGCAACTGTTCTTCTAACTCCTTGTTCCTAGTTTACTAACTCCTATTTCTTTTTACTAACTACTGTTTATTTACTAATTTTCAGAAGTGCCATGCTTTCTTATTTTCTGTCTAGTTGGAAACCTAACGCTAGAACCATACCTTACCTCATCATTTCCTTTTTTAAAGTGTGCAAACTTATTTTTCTGTGTAATGTTGTGACCATCAGTGTTTGTGTTATATTAAGGTCTGTTTGAAGAAAATATTCAAAAAGAATTACGTCCATCAAATCAAGCACTTTTTTAATTTTGTTTCAAAATTGGACAACTTGCCTCCATTATACACTTTTGGTCATATTTGTACGCTTCCCACCGATAATTATACAGTGCACCCTTATAATTGAAATTATATACTAGACTTTGAATGGATGTGAAATGTTCTTTGAATTACCTAAACAATAAATTTGTGATACCAAATGTGGACAGATACCAGCCAAATATCTTTGTTTTTATATAACATGCAATGTGTTCTTTTGAAATCTAAATCTAAGGCGAATGACCAGAAAAATCCAATAATTTACATTCTTTAAATCATATAAGTTAATAGTTTAACAGGGTCGCCGTAAAATCTTTAAATCATATTGCTTTTTGATTGATTTTTTGCACCTCGGTTGGCTTGTAACCTTTTTATACACTTGTGTTTGGTTTAATGTGACCTGGCACCACAAAATGAGCGCAAAGTTGCGGCGAAGATGTTGCTGAATTGAGCTAGGATAGCATGTTATTGATTTTTGCCATTTGTTGTTAGTATGGACCAAGCCCTTCTATTTATAGCGGGATTATAAAATAAATAGCCTGGCATGGCTGATAATACTCTTAAAATAAGTATACATACTGTCATTTTAAAATTCCCCTATAATAGAAGGGATCTTGGGTCCATATCAACAGCAATTTAAACCAATAACATGCTATGCTGCCTCAATTCAGCAACATCTTCGCCGCGACTTTACGCTCGTTTTGTGGTGCCAGGTCACATATAGACAATTTTTTATGTTTCTTAAAAATTGAATGCGGTACGTAAAACATTTGTATTTCTTTTGTCTTGTATCTCTTCCATTCATTCCTTCTAAATGTTACCCTCCCACCTCTGCCACCCCCTCTCTCCCCTACCTGTCTCATCCCTCTCCCCCATCCTGTCTCTTCCCCCTCCCCACCCCGTCTCTCCTCTTATATATTCCATTCTTCAGGTTTTCATCAACTTTGCTAAACATCAACACGATCACTTGCCAATACAAAAGAAGGGTAAGAAATACCAGAGGTTTTTTTCTTTAACTTCATAGGAGACCGTGTGTCTCCCTCGTGCAATGTGAGATATCATTACAGGTGCAAAGACTATTGTAACCAAATTTGGTTGGGTTTTAAGATGCTCAACAGTAAGCTTTTTCATATTCACCCCGAGGATAGATCCTCAGTCATGTCGGCCTGATAAAAGCCATTATGAGGATCAATCATTGAAAGCGTCGTCTTCTACTACTTGAGTGTGTGCAATGACCAACAGTCAATGTGTGCCTTTATTTTAAATGGATGTATGAGATTCTATAAAAAAGTTGGTGATTTTATTGTGCACCCGTACAATGGAGCTTGGGTGGCCGAATCGGTATAAGCGCAGGACTCATAAAACAGAAGGTTGTAAGTCTGAGGCCTGCTACGACCAACAGGTTTGTGTCTTTGGGTAAGGCACTTAATCTATATTGCTTAATTCGTTTGTTCATTGTTTATTTGTACCTATTTGTATGTCGCAACTTGGCGCTGAATTAGCTGCTGCCTGGACGTTTCATGGTTTATTAATGTAAGCGCTTTGTTCTTTGTAGAGTGCTATATAAATGCTTCGATTAAATTATTATATTGTTGACCTGTGTTAAGTTTACATAGCTGTTAATATCCCACAGGAACTACTACCCAAATTGGCTTTAGAGGTAACTGTAAAGAAATAAACCATTTTCAATTTGGAACCAAGGAATTGCATGAGGGGTGTAGCCCCGAGGGGAATTTTGAGGTCTCAAAGTAAAATGTTATGAATTCTTCACAGTTACCGACAAAACAACGGATCAAAATTTTCATCCTGATTCCAAACAGTCAATTAAAATGGTCACTTAATGATACGGACGTGATTTGTACTATTAATCATTAATTTAAAAAGTTTCACTTTACCGCATATTAATGATGCTTCCCCAAATTTGGAAATTGCGGACATAGCTTCGGTATCATTTTCATATGGGAAAACTTGGTAAAATTTCCTTTCTATAAATGTATACTTTTATGTACTTTTATTAAATATTCTCAAACTTAGAAGCAAAAGTTGATCATCAAAATAATAGGGTTGACACTTCCCTTAAGTTGTCTCATCTAGATGTCGCCGATTTCTCTGAGAACCAATGAGATTGCTTAAACTTTCTTAGCTATTTAAGAATAGTATTTAATGTCACTGTATATAGAGATGGCTGAATGTCAACTTACACAGAAATATTGTTTGTATATTATTGCTATATATTTGTACAATTTTGCACTTTATCATTATTATTTTTAACATTATTTATGAAATGTAAAACAAGGCTGAAAAGGCTAATATGGTTGAATTGCGATAAATGGTTTTGAGGCTAGGTATTACCTGAATTTAGAGCATAGTTTGTGCGAGTGAAAAATGTTAATTTTTATGATATTGAATGGCTTCTTATTGGGGTAAGGGGTGCACCGGAGAACCACAAACAAACAAACAAACATGGTTTTAAACCAAATTTGACATCACTTGAGTAGGGCAAATAACCACATTTAACGAATAAACATGCAGTTTTTTGCAATTGGCTCCAAAGACAGTTGTAAGTCATCTTTGAAGAGGTGCCTAATCCATACATATTTGTTTACGATTTCTTCCAAAGAAGGTCTAAACAGCCCTTCTCCCAAACCACAAATACCAAAGACCTTTATGCCAGTGGACAAAGGTCATCCAGTATCATGAATAGTATTATACAAGAAGAAGGAGATTTAAAAAAGAAAACACTTAAAATGTTGTGAAATTGAGATATCGGATTGGTATATGTTAGTAGTGTTGGGTGGTGTGGCATTGGTGGGAAATAAGTTAGTAGTAGTGTTGGATGGTATTGCACTAGCTAAAAAGATTAGGACAAGTTATGTATGTTATGTGGAAGAGCCAGTGAACTTTAACAAATAACTATGCATCAACATAAAAAGTTTTCATTATAGATTAATTGGATAAAACATTGGCATCGTAAATTGTAAAGCTTGATATTTTTATGGTAATAAATTTTCCTATAGACTGAAAGTTAAATGTAATAATTTGGCAAATATTTTTTTTTTAAAATAATTATAATAATTTTTCTGCAATCATAAAAAGTGTTGCTGCGGAATATTGAGCTTCACATTATCTGCTAATTATCAAAATAAAATATAAAATGCATAGAATTTTTAATATCTAGTATTTTTATCACAGCTCTCTGTTTTTATTATTTATAAATTTGTGTATATATAAATAAACAATAGTTACCAAGTACTTTCTAAGATGATAAAATTAATTTAAAAGATGTACTATTTTCAACAGATAGGTACTTTTTGTATAAGATTCGGGGAATCCTCTCTCAATGCAAAATTGAGTTTTTGACATCCCATTGTGTTATCAATGTAACAGTGTGTTGTACAGGGTGAGTCAAAAAGAAGTTGTACGGATTTGAACATTTTTTCCTGAGAAAGAAAAAGAAAATTGACCTAAAACTCAAGCGATATTTTGACGAGAATATTCTTCCGATCATCTGAAAAAAGAATGAATGAAATCGATCATTCCTATCTAGAGTTATAGCTATTTTACTAAAAGAACCCATTATTTTAGCTGTCCACCGTTACGTAAAACAGAACAAAGTAAAGAAAATGTTTAAAACCCATCATTATCATATCAGGAAGAAGTCGTTTTATTCCTCATAATGCAAAATCATAGAATCCGTCAAAAAGAGAAGGTTTAAGTCTTATTGTAGACACTGATTTTTTATTTTAGGCACACCATTCCCACCTGTGTTTGAAACTCCCGGGCTGTAATCTTATTTGAATATGAATGACCGTGTGTTCATTTTGCTGCCCACTTAGAGTGGGTAGATATCAAGAGAATTAAGTATTCCGTGGACAGCTAAAAAAAGGGGATTCTTTTAATAAAACAGGCATAGCTCCTGATATAATTGATCGATTTCAATGATTTCTTTTGTCATATGAGCGGGATAAGTTGCTCTTTGAATACGTGTCTCATTGGTTTGTCAAATTTGTTTGGTCTATATTTAAACAAATATTCATTCCCGTACAACTTCTTTTTGACTCACCCTGTATTTGAAAGATAAAGATAAGATTGATTTCTTGAAAATTGGAAGATATCTTAAGACTGTTTTTACATGTATCATGCATATGCATTATCGTGGTCGCATATGGTGAAAATGCTGTTGAAAATGTGGCTGAAACTAAACAATATGAGGGTACACTTTAACCATATGAGTATGGTAAGAGACAGCAACACATGGGCACCACATACAAAAAAGAAATGCAATTAGAGAATAAAGGTATTATTCAGCAACGATGCAGCAGGCGGAGTTGTTCTAAGCAAAAAAATAACACTACCGTCCACATTTTCGTCAGACAATATAACACAGGTTTGCTCTGAAAACAATACCTTTATTCTCGTTCATAAACAGTCATACCTTGGACATTATTTGTTAAAATAAGGTACATATTTGTCAACTTTTACCCCATGTTAGTATAAAATAACCCATTCAATCCAATCCCGTGCAGTGAGTACACAATGCGTCAGCGTTATTACACTGCATAAGCATGCGGAAAAACTGCAGTAAGACGCACTGCATAAGATCCCATTAGGGAACAGAAATATAGTTACCACGCAATGCGCGAGGGTGGTCATGCTAAATAATGTAGGCTGTGTTATAATGTCTCATTTAAATGTCACCAATTTCTCTTTAGAACCAATGAGAATTTACAATTGTGAAATAAGCTTCGTGTAATACCTATTTGATTTGCATATTTTTAATTTACATGTTGCACTGTATGTACTATTTGACCATGTATACATTTATTCCTATACCATATGATAAGTTTCACCTTGAATGTTACAAAAGTGCCTAAGTTCATTGTTAAGCATTACCTAAGAGGACCAACACTTTCAAGACTCTGAACGGATGTTTTTGAACAGTAACATATGTGTCACCACAGTGTATAAGTGAATGCACATTTGTGACCCATCACGTCAAATGGACATGTTGGAGGCCCGGGTCAAATCTGAGTTATTGGTATGACCTGAAAGAGCGCGTTTTAAGCTTTGAAATGGCGCCATGTTGAAGGTAATCGGACTTTGTAGTCACAAGATATGATTTGAAGAAGCATTTGTCCCCCTATTATTTTCTTTATATTTTATCAAATATATTGGCCTCTATCTCAAAACTGTGTTTGCTGACAACATGTCCTTTTTGACGCGACTGGTCACATTTTATATCCAGCCCCATCTGATAGCTATTACAGATAGGGCCGTGTGACACTAAGCCCTCAAAATAGTATCAATAACTCAAATAGGAATCTTGCCTCCAACATGTCCATTTTGATGTGACGAGTCGCATTTGTGAAATGAATCTTCCCTTCGTACTATCACCTTACACATGTATATCACTTTGTCAGACATGTAATATTGTAACAATTGTACCGTGCCTAATATCTTCTGAACTGAACCCTACACATTGTTGTACTGTACTATACACAGTCACGGTGCCTTCGTATTAAATGTCAATGTAATGAAAGTATGATGTATGTAATTTAACCAAACATTCAAGTTGAAAATCGGGCCAGCAATCGGAACACCCACCTTTAAATGAAAGCTTATAGATTATTTTATGGCTGATATTATATTTTTAACAAATGATGGTTATTGTTCAACCACATGTTTTCTACACTTAATTCTGCTATACATATTACTGTAGACTGAATCTTCTTGTCTTCACTATTTACACACTAAGTGCCACACATTTGTGCCATATAGAGGGACTTGAGGACACGGGTCTAATATCACTGTGAATGTAGTTATTCCTCATTAGCTCAACAATATATGTAAACTACTTAAACGGAGTATTTTATGCAACTTAACTTAACAATTGGGGACATACCTAACTTTGTTTCAAATGGGGTTCGTATCACTTTACTGTATCTTGTACTCTGTGAGTGTATCACCTACCCCCCCCCCCACAACTGTTATATTGCTCACAATGGGTGTGTCTTGAACACCATATTTATGCACTAAACTATGCACAATATTGTTATGTACCATAGTCTTTCTTTGTTCCTCACATAATATTTAACAATAGGCCTTTTCACACTGTATTGGTCGATCGTCACTAAGTGGAGACTAATTCAGCCATTTTAAAATTTGCTAGAAAATGTGCCTGATCATTGATCCTATTGTATTCAAAGCGACTGTCGATCATCAAAGCGACTGTTATTGCGCTTACAAAAGGACAATTGATCAATCTTTGGGCTCAATCACACTCGCTATGTTGATCGATCATTGAAAATGCACCGCGACTCTCTGTGAATGCAGTGATCAGTGACTGATCAATTTTTTACATGTGTCTCAAACGGCTGAATCGGACAACAATTAGTGGCAATCGATCATCCAAAAATTGATTGTTGGCTTGGTATGAAGAGGTATATTATCACTATGTAAAGATGTTATTCTGTATGTAATAAGACCAAATAATTGGTTGCCTGGTGGCTTTAAATTGAGTTTCCATCACTTTTTCTGTATTGTTTTTGGAGTTGTGGGATTCACGTCATATCAAGAGATATAAGTTAAAAGTTTAACGGGTTCGCCGTCGGACGAGTTTTAATCTGTCAAGCTTTCGTCAGGATTAGCTCTGACTTCTTCAGGACCAAATTATTATAATATTGAACAAAACATAGAGATTGCCACGTCTCTTGTTATCATCATTTGGGCTGCCCCTTGCCCGATGATTTGAGAGTAGGTGCCCTTTCCTACTTGTGAAAGAATTGGTGGCTCTGAAAAGAGCCGTTCAGATGGATTGCCGCTTCCACTGAACACGTAGGTTGCCCTTTCCTACTTGTGAACGAATTGGTGGCTCTGAAAAGAGCCGTTCAGATGGATTGCCGCTTCCACTGAACACGTAGGTTGCCACTGGCCTACTATATATAAATTTGGTTCTAATAGAACCTCCAAAGGACTGCCCTTGACCAATGGAAATAACGTAGAGACTGCCCCTTGTCTACTACAGACTACAAAAGTCTAATGCACAGTAGTGCGGTCACTGATCTGTAAAGATCGTTTGACGCTGTAACGAACTTGAGCAGGGTATATAATGGTTCATTGCGGACCTGGCTGAAAAAATTACAAGACTGTTATCGATTGGCGGGATTGATTGATACTGTAGGAAATAGAGAGCGCCACATGCGGCTGATATCTTTGCCGTCATTTCTATTGATTGTAGATGATTCATTGATTCTGATCTCTAGAGCTTCACGAACAAGCCGCATACTAAGATTGGAAACCTGTGCAATGCTTTTGGATTGGTCAAACGATCTTTACAGATCAGTGACCGCACTACTGTGCATTAGACTTTTGTAGTCTGTAGTAGACAAGGGGCAGTCTCTACGTTATTTCCATTGGTCAAGGGCAGTCCTTTGGAGGTTCTATTAAAACCAAATTTATATATAGTAGGCCAGTGGCAACCTACGTGTTCAGTGGAAGCGGCAATCCATCTGAACGGCTCTTTTCAGAGCCACCAATTCGTTCACAAGTAGGAAAGGGCAACCTACGTGTTCAGTGGAAGCGGCAATCCATCTGAACGGCTCTTTTCAGAGCCACCAATTCTTTCACAAGTAGGAAAGGGCACCTACTCTCAAATCATCGGGCAAGGGGCAGCCCAAATGATGATAACAAGAGACGTGGCAATCTCTATGTTTTGTTCAATATTATAATAATTTGGTCCTGAAGAAGTCAGAGCTAATCCTGACGAAAGCTTGACAGATTAAAACTCGTCCGACGGCGAACCCGTTAAACTTTTAACTTATATTATGAATACCCGTCGTAAAAGCCTATCTCACAATATCAAGAGAGCTCACAATAAATATGGCCATATCTTTATCAATCTTTACCCGTACCAGTACAATCATCCATAGCCGATTAAAAAAATTATAAGAGCATGTATTTGTCCAATTTATCATACACACAATAGGGTACAAATGCCCCAAAAGATCATCACCAAATGTACATTTTACTTAACCCCCTGAGAACTACCGGCCGATTGGTCAGAAAGATAGATACAATCATTTATTGCACCAATCAGAGACAGTGTTAGAATAATTGTATCCCTGATAAAAATGGGAGTGTAATATTTTACAAGCTGCATTTTAATTGGCTATTCAAATGAGTATATCTTGCAATAAACCAATCAGAACCACTGTAAGATAGGCCGGTAGTGCCCAGGGGGTTAAGCTTCCTTAAGATATTATTTATTGTGATACGTTATAGACATTAGCGGTGCTTTTTATCGGATCTTAGGTAGTTTGTACAATAATAGAAAATTCTTGACAAGAGCAAAATTGACTGTTAAAATATTCCCTGTTCTGTATATCTTGGTAA
Source organism: Ophiura sarsii (assembly GCA_035610835.1). Classification (NCBI taxonomy): domain Eukaryota; kingdom Metazoa; phylum Echinodermata; class Ophiuroidea; order Amphilepidida; family Ophiuridae; genus Ophiura; species Ophiura sarsii. The sequence continues at coordinate 60,535,039 of CM069458.1, read as the reverse complement.
ATAAGTGCAATTATGCATTGAGTGTCTTTCTTTCTCAGGATGTAGAGTTATCTTCTTGATTGTGCAATTCTATGGGGTTTTTGGTCATTTTTAACCCACAGATGTCCATCATCGCCACACAACCATGTGTCGGAAAAAGTGATAAGAGAAAACTAGTAGGACTATTGAATTCTGGAAATTACTTAATTTGTCAAAACAGTACATTTTTTACAGTGCCAATACCATACATAGGTGCAATTCAGTGTATTACTGATAAACAGTGTGCTTAATTATAGTTTAATCAGTTCCAAATTGGCGAGAAATATTATGTTTTTAACTCTCCACGCGTAAAAGAAACCCAAGCGAACACACGCGATATGGCCACACGCACACGATTTTGATTGCAAGCACGCATCACGCATTTGATGCACAGTGCTCTTGTTGCTTCCATGCATGCGTCCTTCTTCTGTATTCATTCGCTGCTGTGAGGAGGCTTCGCCGATTTGGAACTGATCAAACTATAGTTTCTATGGGCCCTCAGGACCCTTGTATGTGTAGGGCACAGGGCCTTCATTTGTTCAAACTTAACCCTTTGAACCAGTAAGATCTGTACGAAATGCCATATCAAACCAAAGAAGCTTTCTTGTCAGTCCCAGCATGCTTAGCATTACAATTGTCCCTAGAGGACTTTTCCACTGAATAAACAGTGTCAAACATGTGCTAAAGTAATTAGCAACTAAAGGTCATCTGACCTCCACCTTCTATAATACATGGTACAGATAGGCATACATTTGGAAAAGAAGTTGAATTCCAACAAAAACATATATACCTGAGATTTTAAAAATATAGGGTCTTTAAGAAAATCATAAGAGGATTGGATTAAAGTAACATCAATTGTACTACTTGCAGCAGGATTTTCTTAAAGACCCTTGTTTAACAATGTTATGGTCTTTTCATTGGACTGTAAAGTCAATGGGAACCGGTGGACACTGGTGACAGATATCGCTGATCATGTTTACCAAAGTGAAGCATGCTGGTGTTGATCAAGAAATCTTCTTTGATATCAAACTGTGGAAAACAAATATACGATTAATCCATTATTTATTACAAAGAGACCGACTAAATGTCAATTTGGTGGTAAGGCCAACGAAAAAAAAGAAAAACCTGTTCTACGGGCAAACGGACCTCGACCTTTTTTTTAAAATTATATTTTCTTAATCTTTTTTCCCCCTTTAAAATGTCCGTACCGAATCAAAAATATCTTTAAAAATGTTGCTGTATTTTGACAAGCCAAAAAGTTATTTGGGTCAGTATTCGTCTGCACGTGTACATTTTTGCACCAATTTCTAAAATAAATGAGTCGGTCGGGCCCATAGAACAATGTTTCTTTTTTTGTTATAGTCGCCTAAGTGGGTGGCTAAGGCTGAAAACTAAACAATTCTGTCTTTCTATTTAAGAAATTGAACATATTTTAGCTAGCTATATAATGGTATTGTAATGCACTTGTCATAACTTATTTTTTATTTTATATTCCATAAGAATTGCTGATAGTCATGTTGTGGTACATTGAACACATGGAATGTAATATACATGATAGTTTAATGTGATAACACCTTTGTTTTTGACAGCCACTAATTTCTAATCAATCTTTTATACATTTTTTTTTTAAGCAGTGGATATTGAGCATTGGCCATGTGGGTTTGGAAAACAAATATAAAAACTGGCTTATTTTGTTCATAAAATATGTTAGTTTTAAAAGATATCATTTACAAAATTAATTTGTCAGAAGATGCTTTTTAAACTCCATCCATCCCCATAAATCAACATTATTGGTTTGGGTTCCGTAATTATAACTTAACACTTTATGATGTCACCTGTAACATCACAGCAGCCAAGCAAACAAGCTTGACTGCCGATGTGCGCGCAAATTGCCTGCCAAACAAAAGTATCAAGCCAGTATGCGCATGCGTGCATTCGAAGGGAGTGTTCATTATAAACCATACGCTAAACCAAACCAGTCATCTGTAACAGGATTTGTAATAACAGCAGTCAATGCACCAATCAGTGCATGTTCCCCACGCATGGAATGAAACCGGGCACGTAACATTCTTGATCAACAAGAGGTGACAGAGTCTATTACAAACACTTATTAATTGCCTATGTATTATTAATAATAGAGAGATATTGCTATCGTTAATGTGCGCTCATTATGTTCTTAAGAATCACGTTCAAAAGAGAGATGAGATGGCTTCTCAGTGTTCCATGTGCGATCTTCAAATTTTTGTCTCATATCACAAACAAAATAAGTCAAATGTTATATTTTCTCCCGTTGATGCTCAACAGCCACTGTTTTAATCAAATTTTAAAAAAATTTATAAATGTTCATAACCAAGTACCGTATTGTCTCTAATTAATGCCCAGTGGTGTTCAATCTTTGGAAAAGGTTACAGATGAGAAGAAAAAAGTTTGTATTTTGGGGGGAAAATATTGCATTTTTAATGAAAAATAGCATTAATATGGTATTCCTGGTGAATTTGGGATCAACAATAGTGTTTTGTGGGTAAACAATAATGACAGTTTGGTGAATGAAAGTCTTTTTTTTGGGGGGGAATAGTACTTTTATGGTGAAAATAGTACTTGTATGGTGAAAATAATACTTTTATGGTGAAAATAATAATACTTTTATGGTGAAAATAGTACTTTTATGGTGAAAATAATACTTTTATGGTGAAAATAGTACTTTTATGGTGAAAATAGTACTTTTATGGTAAAAATAATACTTTTATGGTGAAAATAGTACTTTCATGTTGCAAAATAGAGGGGGAGCATTAATTAAGGGGAAGGTGTTTATCACAGACAATATGGTAGGAGGAAATGGCTGTCATTATTACATAAGTAGACCTTTTTTTTAAACACCCTGTAATGCAATTTATCACATTGACAGTAGCGTGCGTAATAATAGCATCTTTCTAATGTTGTGTATCTGCAATGTATAACAGAAATATATAGATTTATATTTTCATAGATGTGTCACTATTGTAAAATAGATGTTTTGTATCTTAGATTTTATTGTGTAAAATGGGAAGGTGTGTGAAATTCAGATGGAAATCGCTTATGATATGTGTATATACGGTAAAAGGGATTTATATTAATGTTAAGGATAGAGTCGCTACTATTTTCATATATAGTTTAAAGATGTTACCAGGAAAATGATGTCTTAATGTTATTGTGAAAGACATACCTCCAATACTGCCATTGGCCCCTGAACATGTTTTAAATACCAAACATCTTATGCAACTTCTTGGGAGTTATATGTTAAGCATGTTGAAGGGCCAAAACTACATAGAGTTCATTTTCCTGTCTAAAAAGTGTTATTTTTGAACATGAAAGTGAATTCAGCACTAAATTGATTGTAATGATTAGTGTTTAATAAATGTGTTGATATATGTACACAGCGTCTGACGATATATGGTGTAGGACTGATTTTATCTGTAGAATTAACAAATAAAACGAGTGTCCATTAAATGGACATTGAGAGCTCAACCGGGGAGGGAGCGGAGCCCTCAATTTGTTTTCTTCATGAGTTTGGTTTTTCATGTTATGCTCACACTTGTACTAACTACCACCTGAAACTATGGAGCTTAATTTGCAATACCTCATATAAAATTCATGAATTTGATCATTTGTTTGATGTAAACCCTATCAAAATTAAACAAATTCATCTTCCAAATTTGTTTCATGTTTATCATGAATAACCGTGAAGACCACCGGTGAATTGTTATCTGAAGCAAAGACAGGCCCTCCCTGATTCAGTTGGTGGACACCTTTAATCAATATACACAAGTGAAAAGGATAAAGAGGCCTTCCGAAATGCTGAAAAGAATCTTTTACTTGAGAGGGTTGCTACATATGTGACCTGGCACAACAAAATGAGCGTAAAGTCGCTGGGGCTGAATTTGAGTTATGGCCTGAAGGGAGGTCGAAAATGAGATATTTTCATTTTCGGAAAGATAAACTATTTATGTATCACATTCTGAAGTATTAAGAAAATGTTTGGGTCAAAATATGTTGTTTAAGTAATTTTAGAGAGGGCATTTTATTCTTACATCTCCAGAAATGAACGCAAAGAGAGGAAAAATGTTTCCAAATGTCTCGAAATTACCTTGTTTACATCGTCATTTCCACGGGTTTAAAATAGTATCCTATGGCAAATTTGGTATGGTCAGGTCAGGGCTTTCCGGAGTTATTAATAGTAGTTTGAACCCTGTAAATTCCTAAATGAAACAATGAAAGGCCGTTTAATAAGAGGTCTTTGGCATAAACAATCTTTCCATTAAGTTTTGACAGAATATTTTGGAGAGCCAAGTGACGATAAGCTTCACTGACTTTGAAGGCCTTTTTCTCCTATTCAATAATTCAGTGGTGATTAACTTCAATTTATCATAATTTCACTTTGGAATGGCCTATTAGTATTATAACAACTATGGTGTCATTTTAAACCTGAGGACATCTACTTTCTGAAAATGTGAAAACATCATTTATTATTTTTTGCTACTTTACTCTCATTTTGTGGTTTGTTTGTTTGTTTAATCTTTCTTTATTGAGGGGTAAACAGCTTCAGGTCAAGCACTGCTTTCCAAGCAGGCCCTCATCATACAGAAAATAGTACAGTATTTATAAAGAAATGTTCAAATATTTACACATAATACATGAATCAAACATAAATAGCAAAATAATATAATTAAGAAGTACTTTGCACACAATTAAAGTTCGTTAATCTTAGACTTAAATTGATGCCAGGTCACATATGATATCAGACGACGATGGCCACTCGAAACCTGAATTTTGAATTCGTATTGGAATATCACGTAATCGCGAAAGTTAATCTTATCATTTTGAAAAATTCATCATAATTAGAAGAATTTTTTTCCAATCCAAAACCGTTGTAAATGCTATTTTTAAAATTATTTTGTAAACCCAACTGAAATACTGCCCTCTACTATTTTGTCTGCCATTCAATTGATACATATGAAGGAATACGGGGTGGTTGGGTGGAGAGCATATCAAATGGAATACAATATAAGAAACATAAACAGGGGCATAACTAGAGGGGCTGGGGGAATTTCCTCACCCCTCTGCCTGAAGGCTCATGCGCCCACATATGAAATGACAAACTCTGTGTATATTAACCAAAAATTGTCCTCTATGCCCCCCCCCCCCTCCAAAAAAAATAAAATTGAAGACCCTAGTTATGCCGCTGCACATAGCTAGTTACCAATATATTTTTTCAATGTTTGTAACCTCTACCCCTCCCATATTTTTGTACACTAGAAAGACCTGCAAGATACGGAGTTCCTTTATAGTATACCCTACCACTGCATGTATTCAATGGGGACTTTTAAAGAACGACGCATACACTTACATAGTGAGGAATAAGAATGGTAGGGTATTCTAAAGCTTACCCCAACAGACCCTCATAAGGACCCATTTTCTTGACAGTTCTATATTTGCTCAAAAACATAACTTTTATTCCAATTTGCCAATTTTGACACCCCAATGCGTGTACATTATTTTCCCATGAAAACCATGTCTATGGTAAAGATATCCACCTCTGTGATCCACCTTTGAATAAGTACCCTGAGGTGATAAGCATAAAAAAACTCAACCATTTTCAACCATTTTCAACAAGTAGTGTTGAAAATTCTTTTTAAATTAATTTACTTCAGAATTCAAGATGAACATTAAAAATGACCATTATTGTTGTTTCTACTCACAAAAAACACAGCAAAATTTGATTAAAACAATACCATCGCTATTTATTGAAACTTTTCTTAAAACGCCCTCTATGTAAATATGGTTCACGTTATTTATCACGCATACTGCAGGGGGACACTGTCTAAGGTAAAATGCTGATCGTGGCTCGATCGGCATTTTAGATTGGACGTTATGTTGTTGTACAAAGAGGGCTGATTTTTCTTAAAGGCATATTATGTGATCTTTTCAAGGGGCGCCCTCTATTCATGATTTGTTTAGAAAGTAGATTTTCTTGCAGATTTACATTTCTGATCATAAATCATAAATATATTCTGAGTTATAGAGCGATACAATTCCTAACTACTTCAAAATCATGGTTTAAAGAGTGAAAATAAACTGTTCTGCTAGCAGGACAGTTTATTTTTCACTCTAAAGTAAAACCATGATTTTGGTGTAATACAATTATAAAAATATAGCCTACAAATCCCAGTTTTTATCATAATTTAGGGCGCTTCCTCCACCATATCTCTTCATGCCTCTATCCTAGAACAGGGATTAGGATTTTCGGATGATTTTAATTTTTATACATGAGTCATATGGGTTGACCGACTTGATTATTGCTCTCCAGTATTTATGCTATTTCCACTGGGGAAATCCCTATTTGTGAAAAAGTGCGCCCTCTGGTGAAAACGAATAAGGGAGCACTGTACCAAATCAATGCGCAATTCGTGTAATCCTATAATAGTTCCGGAAAAGCACGAAGACTAGGCTTGTAAATGTGAGGTTTTCGGGCAATTTGTTTCTCCGGGGATGGTATGTTTGTATTTAAATGAACGAATGGGACCTACCCGTTGCACCTACAATGATAAAATACGATATTTTTAATTTATCGACCTAAATAGTGCCCAGGGCGTAAGCACCTGCCTAAATGGTAAACAGGCATGCCAGAAAACGTGAAAAAGTGAGGGCGCTATGTGCAGGTCCGTAGCGGAAAATTTAGCTTAATAACCCCTCATGGAACAAGGCTTAAATTAAAGTTGAGATGTTACTGAAAATGGTCATAGGTGACAAGTATGCCATAAATGTAACCGGAGGGTAGAAAAGGTGTCTTGAAATATGGCACTTTTACACGTATTTCAATGAGAAAGATATTTGGTGTGGTGCTCCCATAATACGTGGCGACGAGCTAAGAATAGCAGAGATCCGCCCCTGAAAAAAACAATTGGTAGTACAAATGTTTGGTAAGTATACAATTTGATTGTAAGTTTATCAGATATTCCATCACAATAAACATTGACTAGTCTGTTGCATTTTATACATGAGAGATATTGCTCTTTTATTATCCGACCGAGAATAAAGCTTAGTTTACGCTGTAAAGGTTTATCGCCTCAGACATGGCTGGTACATTTTGACCTTGACACTAGTGAGGAAAATTTGGTAAACTACTTTAGTACTAGGTAACATTTAGTTAAAACTTATAGACAGTCCACATCGCATTTTTGCTGTAGCGGGAATAGGGCGATCGAAATTCAAGCCACTATTTCTTGGGAAAAGAAACAGGTTTAACCAATGTACACACACATTACTTTAACAATAGATATGACATCTGAAGCAAATGTTTGACTAATTTTATTCAGAAAAGTTGAAAAATATTGATGAAAATATCCCATGCCGACTTATGCATGCTTTCATTCCATGGCTCTCACACAGAGAGCTAGAATTCAGCGCTACTTTGACACATAGAATTCCATAAGTATTCCTAGGTAGGGATATGCAGTGTGACTATATTCTTTGAATTAATTCTGCACTTTATCTAATAGAGCTATGGAATAAAGTCGTTCAACTCAATACGGTTAAACTTTACTGAATAAAATTAGTCAACCTGTGCTTCAGATTCAGATATCATATTTAATGTCCAAATAAACTGTATACCTTGATTAAATAGCTCAATCTATAATATTTCATCCAAGAAATTATGGCATGAATTTGGATCGCCCTATTTCAGCTACACTACAGTAAATATATTATGCCGACAGTCTATGCTAGATTTCAGAGCTAGACATAACCTATTCTCTCAGTCATTTTGATTAAGCTTTAGAATACCCTACCATTTGTATTCCTCACTGTGTAAGTGTATGGGTCGTTCTTTAAAAGTCCCCATTGAAGACATGCAGTGTTAGGGTATACTAAAGGAGCGCCGTTATTTTAAACATACACTGCAAGCAGCCAGCTGACCCTAATCTAAAAGATTAAATGATATTAACTTTGTAAATTCTGTATGAAACTGAAGTAGAAAATAATTGAATGAGGCCTCACCAGTAATTTTCATTGTGGTCCAATTGAAGCACCTGGACGGATTAAGACGATAGGGCTTTAATACTCTACTCTTTTCAGAACTGACTGCAATTGTGAACAGGTTTTATAGTAATATTATATTGCTCTCTGAACACAGGACCAACGACTTAATGTCCCCCCCCCCCCCCCCCCCCCTCCGTTGCCACAATTGGTGGGAAATTGCCCTTTATAAGTTCTTTCTACAGCTACAGATTTATGGAATTTTTGATTTTGTAAGCTTATGCCCCATGCCCCCCCCCCCCCCACCCCCCCCCCCCCCCAGTCTTAACACTTTCCACACGGCTGTCGTCTGCAGACGACAGTTCCAAAATTACACAAACTGTTTCAAAAATGTGAATAGAAAAATGTTTACAGCGGTCTAGTGCGCTGATCGTCGGTCGGGAGTTTTCAATCAATCGTGGGTTCAAGTCTCCGTTGAAACTAGGATTCTTTGCTCACCCCCAAAATGTTCCTATCTAGGTCGGAAATTCTACAATCAAATCTTAATTCAGTGAGGTTAGTTTATCGGATCGTCTTTCCGTGGTTTAAGCTGATAATCGGATATAATTGTAGAATTAATCCTCTACCTCATTCACTGTGTACAACGTGCAGGTCTATACAGTGAGTGTCAGAACGCCATGGTTCGGAGAGTCACGTTAAGCCGTTGGTCCTGTGTATTCAGACGCTTCACCCTGAACACGTTAAATATAGTTGCAGACCTCATCGTAAAGAGTAGGGGATCATCCCGGGTCTGGTTACCTGTACACAAAAACTCATGTCCCTAGGTTTCAGGGGCCCGCTGTAATAGTTGGTCATTCAACTCTAGTGGCTACCAAATTGAAGAATTGAAGGGTACCAGATGAACAAGCACTTATGTATTACAAAGCCTTTGTTGAGAGTCTCTAGTAGCCGAAATACATGTAGTATGGACGCTCTATCGCGAAAATGGACGCCCTAAAAGATGCTAAAGCCGTCCAATGGACACCCTAAGAAACAAAAAATAAAACGTTTTTGAATATTTGTTCACAATTTAAACCCCAAAAGGTTGGTATATATACTATTTTATGTCAAAAAACACTGTTTGTGCCCAATATTAAATTTGGACCTCACGGCTTCCGATGCGGTCAATTTACACAGTAACGTGGATGCTCCACTCCGCTGCTCACTCCACTTTATTTTGTTCCCACTTTGGACACCCAATGTTCAAATCCTGGCTAAGGCCTTGCCACAGGGGACTGTTTACATGGGTACGGTACCAGATTAACGAACACTTATGATTTATAAAATACAAAGCCTTTGTTGAAACTATTGAATCTCATCGCCAAATTTGGAATCACTGTGAGAAATGCATTAAAATAAGTACAAGCATGCCTAGTGTTGGTTCAGTAATTCATGAGATAAGACTTTGAAAGTTGGGAAAGGTTTCTGAAAAATCTGTTTTGCACATATGGTAAAACTAATAGCCCCGTGGAAAGTGTTATGCTGCCTTTTTCTTTTTCAGTCCTCCCCTTTTCACACTCAACCCATGCCAAAATTGTTTAATTCCCTATTCGTACCCGGGGAGCGGTGAGGGGGTACTCAAATATTTCTTTGGTAGGGCTATGCCACCATCCAAAATGAAAATTGACCCGAACATTTACCAATTTGGACCCATGATTACCAGAAACCTATAATTGTTCCTATATATATTTGATAGATTTTGATAAAATGTTGGCGAAAAATAGCAACATTCAGGATTTTAGACCCATACATTTACCAAAAAGGGCTTTGAAAAGGGGTCATCCATTTACCAGAGGGTGAAAAATGCAAGCCCATTTAGCAGCAATACCAGTTACCTCATATCCACTAAGTACACCCCCCTCCCTGCCCCGGGAGTCATACATTTACCCTCACAAAAAGAATCTTGGCCCCTGACGTTTAGCCTATTCCCCATCCTTCATCATTACACTCGCATTGGTACACCAATATTATAGGGATGTACTGTTGCTTAACAACCTAAACAAATTCCATTTCAGATACCATATAGGCACAATGTTTTCCACTGTGAACCTAACCGATGCACCAAGAGGTTTTCATGTACAATATGTAGATGACATTGCCGTGCTGGTGCTTTGAGCCCTGCTCACACTCCTACACCCATACAAAATAGAACAATGCAAACAGAGTCAATATGATGGATAGAAATGAGACTTCACAATCTTCTTGAAACTAGGCAGTGTACATTGTTCCACAGTGAGGTGCAAAAACATAGAACGAATTATCCCCAATATGATTTTTCCCCATGAACAGTAAGACAGGGCTGTCAACTTTTGGGATTTGCTGGGAGGGAGAGATACATACTCCAAAAAAATCGTCAACTTGCACAATTTATTTCCGCCAGCAGCTGAAATCTTGATAAGTGGGGGCGGGGCGGTGGTCGTGGAGCGTAGCGATGACGTTTTCCAAAAAAACGCCCCAAAAAATTGATAAATTTTGGATAAATGATAAATTTGCGAGGCGGGAGATTTTATATGCTAGGCGGGAGTGCGGGAAAAAGAGTGTCTAGGCGAGAGAGTTGACAGCCCTGCAGTAAGAAGAGAAATGTTCAATGGTGAACATGTGATAGGTCCAGTGGCAGGTTTGACTTTATGAGAAAGAAAGTTTGTAAGGTAATCTAGTGCATTACCCTGCAGACATTTGAATACATTTATGCAATATTGTAGGGATATACTGTTGCTTAACAACCTAAACAAATTCTATTTCAGATACCATAAAGGCACAATGGCTTCCGCTTTAAACCTAACCAATTCACCAAGAGGTTTTCATGTACAATATGTAGATGACATTGCCGTGCTGGTGCTTAATGATACTGAGAATAGATTGAATGCTACCAGTGTACAGCAATTGAATGATGCCTTGGATCAAGTGGAAAGGTAAAATATACCAGATAGTTTTTAGCTGGGGATAAGGAAGAAGAAAAAAATAGTTGTGTTGCCCTCATCCGGCCGGGTCAAAATTCCGAGAATGTGGGCCGGGTATTTTTAAAGAATTTCTTCTTTTTTTCAAGTTTTTTTTTCTTCCAAGATTTTTTTTTTCTTCAAGATTTTTTTCAATATTTTTTTCTTCTCAAGATCTTCCAATCTGTGAAAATTGCACAAGACACCAAAATATTCACCATTGGGTTGAAAATACGTTTTCCTTAGTATCTTCACACATGTTGACTGAAATAATAGGTATAAAATCGTTGATTGGGAAATTTAAAAAAAAAAAAAAAAATCCGGCCGGCCGTCCTTCCCGATTTTAGGTTTGTGAGGGCAACACAACTATTTTTTTTTTGCCTAATGAAGCTTAGTTATGTTCTGTTTGGGGAATTGGAAAAATTCCCTTGGCTAGAAAAGCCAGAGGGAGGTACTGTCATCATGCAATGTGTGTATGGTTTACGTATAAAGCTGTGAATGCACGGGTAGTTTCGTACCCGGGTACCCGACCCGTTTTTCGGGCGGGTACCCGGGTACCCGAAAATAGAAACTTAAAAAAAAAAAAATTAAAAAAAATTTTACTTTTTTTTTATACACATTTCCCCCCAAAATGACACATGATGGGGTCAATAGAGATCATTTGGGGCAGGCGCGTACGCAGGATTTTGTGAAGGGGGGTGTTTTAGAAATATTGAAATAATTATTTCACTATCCATTCGGCTGCGCGAAGCGCTGGCCGGGACACGCTTGCGTGTCCCGGGGGGAGTTCGAGGGGGGTATCCCCCCTCGACGCGAGAAGTTTTTTGAAATTCACGGTTGAAAAGAACGCATTTCCTTGCATATTTTTGGACACTTATTGCAGGTTTATTCTTAGTTCAACGTTGCAATTTCTCACCAGTAACTCATGTGTTAACACCAAATCTTAATACTGACTGAGTTTCAACCCCAAAAACATCATTACAGTAATCCGCAGACAAGTTGGTTTTACCGGCGATCACATTGGTTCAATGTGTGTCACATGACACGTGTTATTCTCCCTTTCAAGTTTAACAGACGGACAGAAAAAGCATCGACGCCTAATACTCATTTCAATTTAGTTTCTTTTAGTATATCTATTTTTCTCTCTTTTCATTTTCATCCTGTCTTTTCCCTTCCTATTCTCTTATTTTTCTTTCACCCCGGCGTGGAGGGGGTGTTTAATATGTGGTTAACCCTTTGAACCCTAGCTGTCCCCGCCTGTTTGTAATCCTCACTGAAGCCATCTTGTTGATCTTAAATATTTAAAAGTTGAACCTTATACGCGCGAAGCGCGCAAAAATTGTGATTTTAACATTAAAAAGTAACGTATGACGTTTTTAACGCCCCCACATAATATTTAGTATAGAAAATTTGGTGTGGTTTGAGGGCCATTATAATATCTACATCTCTAGAAAACATGCGCGCGGAGCGCGCAAAATTTGGAGTTTTTGAACTAAAAGGGTAATGAAAAACTGAAGCCATCTTGTTAAGCTTGAAAAATGAAATATTGAAACCAATACGCGTGCGGATCTCGCAAAAAATTGCATTTCTAACACTAATGGTCCAGTATGATAATAACATCCCCTACATAATATTTAGAATTTTTGGTGTGGTTTGAGGGTCATAATAATGTTAAAACCTTTATTTGCGCGGAGCGCACAATTTTTTTGAGTTTTTGAATTAAAATTGGTCATGGAAAACTGTCCTGAAGCCACCTTGTTACGCGTAAATAATAAAATATCGAAATTAATACGCGCAAAGCGCACAAAAATTGCATTTTTAACATTATGGTCCAGTATGATAATAACGTCCCCCACCTAGTATTTAGCATTTTTTGTGTGGTTTTTGCATTAAAACTTTGGTCCAGTATGATGTTTTAAAGTCCCCCACATATTTAGAATATTTGGTGGGTCTGAGGGCCAATATAATGTTAAAACCTGCATAAAATATCCGCGCGGTGCGCGCAAAATGTTTAACTTCTTGGACTAAAATGGTCATGGAAAACTATCCTGAAGCCATCTTGTAAGCTTGTATAATGAAACATTGAAACTAATGCGTGCGATGTACGCACAAATTGATATTTCTAACACTATTATTGGTCCAACATAATATCTAGAATATTTGGCATGGTTTGAGGGCCATTATAATTTTAAAACCTGTAGAAAACACCCCCATCGGTACTTAGTCTTTTTTCTTACTCTTTCCCTTCTCCCTCTCCCAAAATATTCCATTTTTGGGACATATATGCGCGCGTAGCGCGCGAAAATGTTGCCAAAGATGTTGCAAATGACAATCTCAACCGACATACAGTCATTACTGGAGGGGCGATCGCCCCCCTCGACCCCCTCTGGTTACGCCACTGCCTCTCCCTGTCTCCGCTGTCCCCTCTCTCCCCCTTCTCTTTTTCCTTCTCCTTTTCCTTCTCTTTTCCTCTCCTTTCCCCTTTTTATTTTTTAGGACAGACCCAAGGGGGGTGTTTCACACCCAAAACACCCCCCCTGCGTACGCGCCTGATTTGGGGACACATTTGTACTAAAAATTAAAAAAATGTAAAAAAAAATTGTAACAAAAAAAATTTACAAAAAAATTACAAATTTATTTTTTATTTTTTACATTTCGGGTATTTGGGTACCCAATTTGGTACCCGGGTACCCAGAATAGCGGGCGGGTACCCGGGTTCCCGGTATACGTCACGGCCTTATTTACGTACATCAGGGACAATCAAATGAAGGGACTAGACATGGCTCAAATGAAATCTCATTCCAAAATCTACATCTCAATGGGGATAGTAAAGTGAATTTGATCGAGTTGGAACTAAATCAATAATTTTACAAACCTTTTTAGAATGCATATAATCCAAAACATGACAAGTATCTGTAATTCTCTGACCCACATTGACTGTAATCATCTTAGTTGTTTTAGTCTATGCTAGTCAGAGACAGTTATACATGTATTCACTTGTCCATTGCTTTAGTATTCAGAAACATCTGTTCCCATTTTGTATGTTGTTCCTTTTTTTAAAAGGCATATTATGTGATCTTTTCCAGAGAGCGCCCTCTTTTCATGATTTTTTTTAGAAAGTAGATTTTCTTGCAGATTTACATTTCTAATCATAAATCATACATACATTCCAAGTTAATACAGAGCAATACGATTCCTAATTACCTCAAAATCATGGTTTTAGAGTGAATTTAGAGTGAAAATATAAACTGTTGTGTTATCCCGACAGTTTATTTTCACTCTAAAACCATGATTTTGAAGTAATTAAGAATCGTATCGCCCTGTAACTTGGAATGTATGTATAATTTGTTATCAGAAATGTAAATCTGCAAGAAAATCTGCTTTCAATTTTCTTTTCGATGTTGAGGGCGTTCCCTGGAAAGATCACATAATATACCTTTAAATATTCCCTACTTGGACAACCCTCAAATAAGTGTACATTGACCAGGAGCTACTTACATTTTTAACACAAATAGCTCCTGGTCCTATACTTTACTGTACAAAATTTGAAAAACTCCAGGAGTCGAACTTAGCAACCATTGGGTATCAAACTCCTGGGTGCCTGCTTATTTTAAGGCTTGTCCTTGGATGTTGTCATTACAAACCTTTTTGGGTTATTTTTATCTTATATAGGAATCAATCGGCAAAGGCGTTAATAGTAACCGGCGTTGGTAAATTCTTCAGTAACGGACTTGATCTCAATTGGCTTTCTCAACAACCTCCAGATGTAGCCATAAAATTCTTCGAACTGCTCCGAGAAATGAATCTCAAATTGGTGACATTCCCGATGCCAACGATAGCAGCTTTAAATGGTACGTGAATTTAGACATAGTATAGTTTCTATACAGGGTGTGTCAAAAAAGTGTCCCATAAGTTAAAAATAATTAAAAATGTCTTTTCGTTATTAAAAGAACAGACCGTTGGTAAGCCCTATTAGTGTTCTATCAAACACACTTCATCCCATTGCATTTCACCACCTAAACTACCAAGATATGATCAATTCAGTAACACGAGTGCAAATCCCACTTTGGCCACTTTTGAACAAGAAAATGACTTTCAACTGAAAAACTGCCTTTGTGATTCTGATGATGATTATAGGATATGCCAATGTATTGTTTAAAATACTGTCTAAAATTCAAATAATTCATGGTATGTCATAGATAATATGGATGGAAATATGTTTTTCTGTTTAATTCAACTAACTATCAACATTTAATAGGTAGATTAGTATTGATTGTAATGATTATGGTCAATGACAGTGACACACTAAATGTTGATTGTAATAAAGGAGCTCTCTTCACATGAAAAGTGGCCAAAGCTGAATTTGAACATGCCCGTGTAGAGTTGCCATAATTTGATAATGGAAGCTCCAAAATGGATAGAAAAAACTTTTATGGCACATTAAGATTGCTGAACATGATTATTAGTATTTCGTGAGCAATTGTTATATTTTTCATGGCAAAAAAAAAAAAATCATTTTTGACACAGGACATGTTTTTTGACACACCCTATATAGGCCTACACCATCAGATGAAACCTAAATGTTTGTTCCCAACTATTGAGTGGAGCATTTCGAACGGTCAAATTCTTATTCTTTCCCACTTAATTTGGGTGTACTATATCCTTGTTAAGGGGTGTCATATGACTCACCAAGCCAAATCCTCTTTTAGAATCCTCATACGGTGATGGAAAAAACCTGTTCAGGTAGGGTCCGGTGTGCTGGGTTTTTTTGGGGGGAGGGTCAAACATTTTGGAAAATGTTGGTGAATTTTGGTGAATTTTCGAAATTTGCAAAAATGTGCAAACATTTTGCCAATATTTTCTAACAAAATCCAAAACATTTTAACGTTTGAGAAAAAAAATGGGTCAGTCGGGCCCATAAGGTTTATCGCGACTCGAAAAAAAGCCATTGATGATCCTTTTCTGTTGCATTGTGGAATCGCAAAAGGGCAAAATCTGCCCCAGTTCTGGATCCCACAATGCATCAAAAAAGGATAATCAATGGATTTTTTCCGATTGGCGATAAGGCTTTAAGAACAGGGTTGGGGGTTTTGTCGCCTGAAAGGGTAATTCCTGAATAAGCATTCATGCTGCTGCAGTTAACTTTTTCTGAAATTTTGGGCCAATTTGTGTGTGAAAAACTAGAAAATTGTGGAAAGTTCATCAAAATGTCATGAAATTGTTTTAAATAACCAATACAAAACAATAAAACTAAAGCCAAACCAAGAAGAAGGTCTGTCTCAGAAGCTCGCCCGCATTGGTATGTGAAATGAGCTACGGCGCGTAGGTCTATGCGCTGGGGGCTAAAAAAATTCTTTATTTTTTTTTAGATTCTTTTTGGATTTTTGTTTTGGATTTTGTTTGTTTGTTTTTTGGATTTAAAAAAAAAGAAGTTAAACAAAGTTCTCTCTAAGCTTGGATAAGCAACAACAAAAAAATTGCATACCTCATAGCCTATTTTTTTTAAAAATGTTTTACAATGTTTTTGCACAATGTTTCTGAGACAGACTATCTTCTTTGTTTGGCCTAATGCCTGACCGACCCTACCTGAGAGGTTCGTTTGCCTGTAGAACAGGGGGTTTCTTTTGTCGCCTAACTTGCTTTTTGAAATGTTTGTCTTTCTGCAGGCCATGCCTTTGCAGCTGGTTGCATTATAGCTTTATTATGCGACTGTCGTGTGATGCGAACAGGGAAAGGATGGCTATGTTTGCCGGAGGTGCAGCTAAAGCTCAAATTCTCCTCAACAATGATAGATCTCGTAAAGTAAGTACAAGATCAATCAAGGGGTATGGTACATACATGGTGGAAGCGGGGCATAGGGAATGTGTCCCCTCCCCCCTGAATGGACCCACGTCACATGAGTTTCAAAATGGTGCAACGGTCATCTGTGGTGCGCACTACATAATCTCGACTTCATGGCTCTGATTGGTTGGTGCTCAAACGTGAGAACTGAAAAACTTGTGAATAAACATGAGCTTATTCACGCACCTTCACAACCCACTGCGTCGGCGCAGCGTGACAATCGTTTAAAAGGCTTCAGTTTAAATTTGACCAATCAGGCGCTTTGGTGTTGTTGGTTAGCAGTATTTTGTGAGTTCAAGCATGCGTGCGCAGCCTGATCGAAGTGCGCCCACGTATGACGAACTGTGGCCAGGGGATTATGTGCCGTAGATCCATTTTCTCTGTCCCCAGTCAGGCATCAAGTCATTGACGGCATAAAGTGCATTATCAGTTTTTCAGGGTTTTTTTTTTTTGGGGGGGGGGGGGGTGGCTGGACTGGATCTGATCATGTCAAATACAGGAATATAAATTATATATAGTGTAAAGTAACAGTTTTTATTTACATATAGGGTTCTACCTATGGGGTAACTATCACACATTAGTCTAGTGCAAAGACTTCTATTGTATGAGTTACATAGATTTATTCCGTAATACACATAGACTATGGGCTAGCCTACCTATTTTGTAGGATTAAAATCCCTACCTCTGCACCGATAGCCTAGCTGGTCTAGTTGTCGCTTTGGGACTGAAAGTTACTGGTTTGAATCCTAATTTGGTGATTGTATGTAAACCTTTGCTTTCAATTCATTTTTCTCTGGTTCTGGTTCAGGTAATATACTCCATCAAAGCGGGATCCCGCATTGCGTCAGATGGTTGACCTGGTGGAGTTAATTCTTGTTGGTGTTGACGGTGAAAAAGTCGCAGAGCCTTGTTTTAAAAATGTCTAAGTTGGGGGCGTCTAAGATATGATGAGGCAGGTCGTTCCAATGTTGAACAGTCCATGGGAAGAAGCTATTTGAGTAAATTATTGAATTGGTTCTAGGTCTTTGGAATGATGAACAGTGTGTGTGCGCTTTAGTTGGCAAGTTGGTCTTGTTAAGTAGGGGTTCCAGTGGACGTCTACCAGGTTTGCATTGATTTTGTACATCATGTTGAGTCGGACAATTTTTAGTCTGGTCTCGAGGTCAGTCCACTTTAGAGATGACATCATGGCTGTCACGCTGGACTCTCTTGAGTAGTCGGTGAGACACATCCTTGCTGCAGTTCTTTGGACCATGTCGAGCTGATGTTTTTTCTTTTTGTGTGCTAGGGTTCAATGCAGATGTGCCGTACTCTAGTTTTGGTTGCACAAGTGAAAGGTAGAGTTGCGATTCAACGTCAACAGTAGGGGAGATGCGGGAGAGTTGAGCCATTTTTTATATTTTGTGTCACCATATGCGGAAGAAAAGTACAAACCTGTAAAAAATTAGTGTAAGATAAACTTTAGAGTGTTGTTTTCGTTGTGAAACAATAACAGTTGGGATAGCAGTTAAGGCTTATTTATACAAAAGGTTTGAAAAAAATTGGTAAAGTGGCTCAACTCTCCCTAGAGTATGGGAGAGTTGAGCCACCATTACGGGAGAGTTGAGCCAGCATGATAAGTCAATGGCTGGTGAAAAAAACAAAATCATATTTTTTCAAATTTTGATTTATTAATCCTTAAAGTAAATATGGTGCTCAATTGTTATTATCATGGCACAAAATAATATTTTCTCTAATTTATTATACATTTTCACCTTTAGTCCAAAAATAAAAATGTTACTACATGTTTTCCCTATGCTCAACTCTCCCCATGACCAATGGCTCAACTCTCCTCATGGTGACCATTTTGTAAATAACCCAATCCTGTCTGGTGTAGAACTTTTGGTAGTTTACAATAGTTCTCTAAAATAATGGTCATATATACCCCCTTTAATAAACAAATTACTGCTATTATATTCTAAGTCTTGCTATGGGGAAAAAGACAAAACATTTATTTTTCTATTTTTCACTCAAAAGTGAAAAAAAATGATTTTGTTAAGGTATCTTTGATACTGAGCACACATGACAGAAGAGTTTAAAGGGACACTAAGAGATGTGTTGGAGGCAGCGCCCTCAATTATGATAAAAACTGAGATTAGTTTATTTTTATAATTGTATTACATGTATGAACTTACACCTATAAGGATTAAGAAAAATCAGCTCTCTTTGTACAAGAAAACGTCGATTCAAAAAATGCTGGTCCCACGGGACCAGCATTTTACGTCCGGCAGTATCCCCGTGCAGTACGCTTGATACATAACGCGAACCATATTTGCATAGAGGGCGTTTTTCAATAAATAGCGATGATATTTTTTTTAATCTAGTTTTGCTGTGTTTTTTGTTAGTAGAAACAACAATAATGGCGATTTTTAATGTTCATCTTGAATTCTGAAGTAAATTTTTAAACATTTAAACTTTTCAACACCACTTAATGTCCCTTTAACACTAAGAATGTCGTATTGATGCTATATATATAACAATATATGCCAATATAAATTTTAGTAAGTTACTACTTTTCGAGTTATAGGGGGTGGTTCAACTCTCCCGGTGGCTCAACTCTCCCGCATCTCCCCTACATGTTTTGAAGTTGCGTCGGATGACTCCCAGCACCTTTTTAGAGCTTTTGGTGATGTTATTAATATGGGAGTTCCATTTTAGGTCGCTGCTAAAGGTGATGCCCATGTAGGGGTGACTAGAAGTCACTTGCAGAATGTTGTCGCATAATTTGTATGGGGTAATATTTGGGAATATGGGGACACACAGTTTTTGAGTTGGAAGACTTACGACTAATATTGTGATATAGCCTACTCATAGGTAACAGCAATTGTCCTGTATTGTAACATTTACAGATTAAAGGCGCCCTCTCCTCAGGTAGCTCGAGACATGGTGATTTACGGCAAACGTTACACAGCAGAGGGCGCTCATAAAGTCGGTCTTGCCGATGCCATATGCGGGCAGGATCAGCTGTTGGAGCGTGCTTGTAAGCTGGCTAAGGAATGCCTTGGTGAGTAAAAGTCAACGCGTTAGAACAAGATCTTGTTGAATACATTTTCATCCCTGTTCTGGCAAAACCTCTTATCTCCGTCTTGCCCTTCAGCATGTATAAAGTAATACTTTTATGTATAACCTTTGTGAGGTCTGCTCTAAACATGCCCAAGAGCCAAACACACATCTATTAAAACCTTGTAAGTGCTCTTGCACCCGAACCTGTATAAAACAACACTTCCATGCATGACCGTTAAGGCAGTTTTATACATGTTGAAGGGCCGGAAAACTTACAAATTTTTGACAGAACAGCGATGTTGTTTCATTTTGTCAGCTATATACATCACATACCGCGCTATTCGATGCAACAATTTGTTTTGAGAAGTAATATTTTCACATGCAGATCTGTAAGTTTAATACCATATTTATGCATTTCACAAGCTCATATGTGTTGAAATTAGTTCTTGAGGCCTTATTTCAAGTTCAAATAAGAGCTCTCCCTTCTTTCCATCAGCAAAATTTAATTAGGACGTGGGTGTCCACAAAACTGTTCCCGGGGGGGGGGGGGGGGGGGGGGGCATGGGGGCATGCCCGAAAAAATTCTTGCCTCCCCCCCTCAAAAAAAAAATCAATTTAGTTAAAATGAGAAAAAATAGACAATTTAAGCATAAAAAGGCAATTTTTTCATACCAAATTAGTTAGTGTCAGACCAAATTTGACCATTTAAGCGTAAAATGGCACAAAAAACTTTTTTCATGCCCACCTAAAAACAAGTCTTGCCCCACAAAATTATGAGGCTGGTGCCGCCACTAATTGCCTACTTCATCCATTAGTCTGGCTTTATCTGTATGCTTTTCAATGTTGTTTATCAATCAAATTGGAATGATTTTTAAAAAAAGGGGAAAAAAATATTAAAAGATTAGCATACAAATTTGAGCAAAATAGAAACTTTGATGTGTTTTCTTCACAAACAAATCCATTTTAGGAAAATTTGTCAAGCAATCAGTAAGATAGAAGCCAAATCTGAACGGAATTTCATTGAGGAATGAGTACGATAAGATAAATCAGAGCGGTGTGTAGATTTGTATGTGATTTGGTTTTTTTTGACAACGCATCAAATAGAACAGTATGTGATGCGACCAAATATTCTAAACCCCTTGCCAATTGGTCAGAAAGATGGATGCAACATTTATTACACCAATCAGAGACATTGTTAGAATAATTGTATCCCTGATAAAGATTGAAGTGAAATATTTTAGCGGTAGTTCAAAGGTAGATGACCCTATCACATTTTCGTAACACAGAATTATTTCAAACATACCGAGATTTTCATATCATATGAAATTTGACGGCCTAATTCGGTATAATGACAGAGAAATCGACGAAATAGCGTTGAATTACCGCGAATGGTGGTTACCAGGCCACCGATATAGTTTGTGTACTACTCAATGGGTACAGTTCACAGCATCTTGTGTGTCTAAAATAAGAACCATAATAGCTATGCATCTCAAATTTTGGGACACGACGTTTTTAAGGATAACCTTTCATGTAGAATAGAAAACTTCAAGTTGAAAATCGGAACATCTGCCTTTAAATGGTCATTCAAAAGAGTATGTCTTGTAATTAACCAATCAAAAACGCTGTTAGATTGGCAGTTAGTACGTACGTGCTGAGGGGGTTTAACAATCAACTAATCTATTCTTGTTCCATGCATTCAAATCAGAATAGCACAGCATACATAATGCACAAGGTCCCAAGTTCAAATCCTGGCTGAGGCTCTTGAAAAATATTACAGGTCAATCATGGTGAGTCGTTATATTGATAGGCGGTATGTGACAATATTGTTTATCTACCTTTTGATTTTTTCAGGCAAGAATGGACTTGATCGGGACATGGTGAAGATTATGAAAATGGACCTCTATGGCGACACAATGAAGAACTCTGCCATCAAGGAGTCGGCATTATCAGGCAAATCTACGACCAGCAAATTAAACGCCTATCAAAATGCTAGTAAATCAAAATTGTAGTTGTACTTTCCCAGAGGAGGGGAGGGTAGAAAGGGAGGGAAGGGGAAGGGGTGTGGTTGAAGGGAGGGGTGAAGTTGGTCGTGTTTTGGTATTTTTTTTAATATTTTTTTTTATTGCTGAACAGTATAATTGCAAGACTGTGGCTGTCATGGTTTATGTCAAGGCAAAATTTACTAAATGTTTCTGTGATAATAGTGTTCAAGCAAACTTTATCATTTCAAGCAGAAAATAATGATATTTTTACAATTTTAAATCTTATAATAAAAATGAAAAAAATGTGCAACTTTGCTGTTGTTATGCACGGTCATTGAAATCGCCATAACTATAAAAGTATCCGTTCATTATTTTTTTTTAATGCAGTATCAAACTGTGGAGAAGAAATTTGCTCAATTAACATATATCTCAGATTTTTGGTATCGATTATATATTTTGAATTAGCCAACATCAAAGCACCTGGTCCGGGACTTTTTGTGCTAGGTGCATAATATCTTGAAGAAATCCACATTATATACAGGGTTTTTTATCCCAGTTTTCTTTGAGACATGCTGTAAAGCTGGGAACACTATTAAAATATTTCATCGGGCAACCCCTGTGGCATAGCAATTGGTCAGGACTCTCATGGGGGAGGGCACCTGTGTTTGATTCTTGGTGCTGTCACACCCCTTCCACCTTTTTGGATTCCCTGGCCTGATTCTGCTTATACATGTATAAAACTCTATCAGGCAAAGAAAACCCGTTGTACGGGCAAACGGACCTGTCACTCTGGTCAGTTGGACTGTTTTTGAATTTTTTTTATTTCCCTTTGAAAATGTTGAAATGACTTAAAAGGTGTGCAATGACAACATCCAAGGATGGGACATTTAAAAGGCAAAAGAAACAACACAATAACATGGGGACCAACGTTTCGGAATGATAAAACAGTCTATGCTGGTCAGAGACAGTTGTGTGTTTTTTAACTTGTCCTATACCTAGTTAAAGGAATTGTTTTATCATTCCGAAACGTCGGTCACCATGTTATCGTGTTGTTTCTTTTGCCTTTTAAATGTCCCATCCTTGGATGTTGTCATTGCACACCTTTTTAGTCATTTCGATATTTTACATTGTTGGTGTAGTGCTGTTGAATCCATTTGGATCCATCCTTGGTCCCCTTACTGATACGGTTGGAACTGATTTTTCTGCCTTTTCACCTTTGAAAATTACCATAAAAATCCCCAAAATCTGTGGACATTCAACAAAATCAGTATAATGTTGCCGTTTTTCAGCAAGCAAAAAGAAAAGGTGGGTCGGTATTCATTTGCACGTGAAATTTGTTTTCACCGATTTCTAAAAAAATATGTGGGCCGGGCCCGTACAACAGGGTTTCTTTTTTTCCCGTTGCATTATGCAATAATTTTGAATGTAAATTGTTTTAAAATAATTTTATCATTAGAATGATTGACCATCTGTATAGAAGGAGCACAGCTAACAATTTGAACTAAATGTAGTGGAAATTATTATATATTTATAAGAAGAGATCAATATTAAAATTATTGTATTTTATCAAACACTTTGTGGTGATTTAGTTTGTGTTACTGCTAAACTCAATAATATGAAAGTGTTCATTTATGTATTTTTTAACACTCTCCACGCGGCAGGCGTCTGCAGACGACATTCCAAAATTTGACAAAATGTTTCAAAAATGTTCAAGTAGGGATACGGGAGACAGAGGATACAACCTGAAGTTAGGGTCAACCCCCGTACACATCTTCATTCAATTTTTGTGTAATAAAAATAAGTGTTAAAGGTATATTATGTGATCTTTTCCAGGGGACACCCTCAATCCTCGGAAAAAAAATGGAAGCAGATTTTCTTGCAGATTTCCTTTTCTGATCATAAATCATAAATATATTCCAAGTTACAGAGCGATACGATTCCTAATAACCTCAAAATCATAGTTTTAGAGTGAATTTAGAGTAAAATTTGAAAAAGTAGATTGTACCGCTTGGTACAATCTATTTTCAAACCATGATTTAACCAAGTAATTAGGAATTGTATCGATCTGTAACTTAGAAGATCTTTATAATTTATGATCAAAAATGCAAATCTGCAAGAAAATCTGCTTTCATAGTATAAATCAATGATAGAGGGCGCTGGAAATAATCACATAATATGCCTTTAAGTCAATTTCAGATTAACTATTTCCTGCTAAAGTATAGATAGCTGCCCTGTAATAAGACTGTCAACATGTCCTTGGTGAAAGTAAAAATGAATGGGTGAATACTTAGTAATCAACTAGAATCCTAAACTACTTTTGCTTTTGCATGTTTCTCGATAACACAAAAAAGTTGTATGTTTGTCCGAATCTGATCTACCATGGTTTTGAATTTGAGGGGATGGTTTTACTGTACACAACTACCAACATTTGGGAAGTTTGCAAAATGAGTGGGATCATGTCAGCTAGTTTTATGGTATCAAAACCGATTGAGAAAAATAGAGTAACAATCATTTTGTTGCACTCGTAAGACTCACTGCTCATCATCGCTGTTCTGTCAAAACCTTGTCTGCTTTCAGGGCCTTCAGCATGTATAAAGTAAAACTGCCCAACATATATGCATAGGAAGTGGTGCTTTACACATGTTCAGGGGCAAGAACACTTACAAGGTAGATAGATGTGTGTGTGTGGCCCTTGAACATGTTTAGAACAGACTGCCCAAAGGTTATACATTGGAAGTATTACTTTATACATGCTGAAGGACCAGGTGGAGATACGTGGTTTTGACAGAACAGCGTAGACATTTTTTGTCAGTTTTGTTTTATGATATTTATCCAATATCTTTAATACGTGCAAAATGTCTCACACTTTATGGATTTATCATTTTGCTCATGATAAACCACATTTTATTTTTATTTTTTAAAGTTTGCCTTTACATGAGTGAAACTGAAAGGGTATAAACCAAGCAGCGATGGGCTTTTCCAAAACTAGTTTGGTTTTCTTTACCAATGAAATGTAAGGAAGTAACTAAGTTATCTATCACATTATTAATACTCCAGTCAATACAAACGGTTGCTTTATTGGGTTACACACGGTTTATGACGATCGTTTCGCATCATGTCTTGGATTGTATTTGCTTTTTATGTTTTGATCAATTGTTATGGTTGCGAGGCATCGACTGTACTACAGGTAAAGGTCTATTGAAAGTGGATATGCACGTACAGAATGCTGAATTAGGGCCTGAAGTATATGTAAGGTGCATCATCAATGTTGTTACAAAGGAAATTGTATATCTAAACGTGCAGTGGGAACACAATGGTAACATTCTGGCTACGGATGATACGCTTGTAGATGCTGATCCTACAAGATACAGAGTAGAAAGAGATGTGAGGACAATCTGGATACGGAATGCAGTGAAAGAGGACGGAGGATTGTACACATGTCGTGTTTTTTACGCACTTTCTGATAGACCGCAAGTAATGTTGAATGAATTTTATACAGCTATTGTGCAAATAAGTTATTATCTACCATCTCTCGGCTACCCAGAATGCATCATATTATCCGACACTGATGTAGTGACCATAGGAAGTATAATCTCTTTTGCCTGTGATCCAGGATGCTCAGATCCACATGTCACTTCTCAACTCCAACTACCAGATGGTACTAATACTCCAACAAGTATAGGGAAATGGACAGTTCGGGGGGACAACATAACGGCGCACTTTGTTTGCACAATGAGAAGTTCTCTTTTTCCAACGGCTCAACGCACATGTTCGTCCTCTGTAAATATTGGACAAAAACAACCACCAACATTACAGCCGATGACAAAAACATCTAGGCCTACCACACGATATACCGCACGATATACCACCTCTGTCCCCAACTGCGGGGGTGTCGCTCAAAACAGTTGCGTGGCAATTAAAGTCCTAGTAGTCCCGCTCGGCATTGCAGTCCTAGCAATAGCAGCAGATGTGTACCTTCTCTGGAAAGTTTTCGAGCAAAGAAAAATGATTTCCTCGCATAATAAAGAACAGGCTAGCGCCCCGATCAAAATGCCGGTAACACCTACATGCAACTTAAGAAGACCAAACCCTCGTCCGCATCTGATGAAGAATATATCAATTTTCACGGCAAAAGTGTGGACTCTTGTAGCCAGAAGACGGAGTATGAGAATGTTAATAAGCAATCTTCCATCGAGGATTATTATGATGATGTTGCATAAGACATGAAAATGTAAGCCTATTTTCTGGATTGTTGCTTGATTCAATCAGTAGAACCTATGATTATTCTACTAAATCTCTTCCCATGGGGCAAAAAAACACCACCCGTTTCTTTCGAACTGGTCATACACCATTCACTTGATGACAGACTGTACAGAGTTAAAAATATTTCCGTGTAGAACCGGGTGTGGCTAGAAACCGAACTAAGTGTACGGTTTGCCTTTAAAAACTAAAAAATAAGATGGAGATGACTAATAACAAGAGAGATTTGAAGCAAGTCTAACCACTTGGCTTCTGAGAACTGAAACCGAAATAAGTAATGGTTTTGATCAGAGGCCAAAGCTATTATAATGAGTCTTATTACAACCCATGGTTTACCTTACAATGCAGAGGCGTGTCTACGAGGGGGGAATGAAACATCAATATCATTAAGGTACAGGCGGAACGGAGGCACAATGTGCATATTTTTTAATCTTAACTGCTCAAAAAAAAAATCAAAAATATTTTGTAATAAATTCATATTGTGTTTCATACCAATAAAAAGCTGATGCGTTCTTCATTTCAATGACACCTAATTCGTAGCAAGGGAGCAATCCCTTGTTTCAGTGCTTAGCCACCTGCTTGTGAATGTGGGGAAGTTTCCTTCAAAATGGGCCAACAAATTCACCAATATTTTGTAGGCTCAAAAGAATAACTCTTTAATAAAGTGTTCCATTACGCAGGGTACTTGAAGAAATCCGTTGTTTAAAACTGTTAAACAACATTTTCGCTGTGTTTCGAAGAGAGATATTCTATTGACTTTTGAGGACAAATAGTGATGATTTTGGCATTCAGATTGACACCTCCCCATATTTTATCTACTAAAGATAGTAATTAGTAATATTATCTACTGACGATATGATAAGTTTACCTACTTTAAGACAGCAATGTTATCTACTGAAGATAGTAATGTTACCTACTTAAGACAGCAATGCTATCTACTGAAGATATTAATTAGTAATGTTATCTACTGACGAAAGAAATGTTACCTACTTTAAGACAGCAATGCTATCTACTGAAGATAGTATTGTTATCTACTGATGATAGTATAAAATTACTGTCCTTAGTAGATAACATTACCATCTTCAGCAGATAGAATTGCTAACTTCAGTCAATAGCATTGCTAACTTCAGTAGATAGCATTGCCATCTTCAGTAGATAGCATTACTATCTTCAGTAGATAGTATTACTGTCTTAAGTAGATAGCATTACTATCTTCAGTAGATAGCATTACTATCTTCAGTAGATTGTAATACTATCCTTAGTAGATTGTAATACTGTCCTTAGTAGATAACATTACTATCTTCAGTAGATAACATTACTATCTTCAGTAGATAACATTACTATCTTCAGTAGATAACATTACTATTTTCAGTAGATAACATTACTATCTTCAGTAGATAACATTACTATCTTCAGTATATAGCATTACTATCTTCAGTAGATAGCATTACTATCTTCAGTAGATAGCATTGCCATCTTCAGTAGATAGCATTACTATCTTCAGTAGATAGTATAACTATCTTAAGTAGATAGCATTACTATCTTCAGTAGATAGCATTACTATCTTCAGTAGATTGTAATACTATCCTTAGTAGATTGTAATACTGTCCTTAGTAGATAACATTACTATATTCAGTAGATAACATTACTATCTTCAGTAGGTGACATTACTATCTTCAGTAGATAGCATTGCTATCTTCAGGAAATAGTATTACTATCCTTGGTAGATAGCATAACTATCTTCAGTAAATAGCATAACTGCTGACGACATCGCCTTACTTGAGACCACAATTCCGCGAGCTTAGACGCTGCTGACAAAAAATGCTGCAGATAAAGACCTTGGCCTCATCATTAGCGTAACCAAAATAGGATACATGACTGTCAAATGTAATCCTAGCCCAAACACTCCCAAGTCTATGAGGATACCTACCATCAGCCATGTGAAGGATTTCAGGTATCTTGGCTCTATGGCATCAGGTGCAAGTGATCTCAAAAGACGCAAGGCATTAGCATGCTGTGCATTCTGGAAGTAAGAACGCATTGGAGGAGCCCTCAAATACATGATAGCTATCACAACAAAAGTGAAATTATTCAACACCACCCGTGTAACAATCTTATGGGGCCCTCACATGTATCCGTGTGAGCTGGGCGGCCCCTTACCGTCTTATAGAAAAACAACAGAGTCCAACACGGTGAACAATCAGCAAAAAATGTCAACGGCCGCATTGATTTTTTTTTCTTCACCGGGTTCATACTGTTCTATACCGGGTCCTTATCGGCCTGGAACCGGGCTCATACCACATCCTCACCAGGTCCTCACCGGCCGAAACGCTTGGGTACCGACCGAACCGCCTTGACAACGTCATCAAACTGCCCTGTATAAGCTGAGCGCTCAAGCTCGCCGCTTCGGTCACATTCCGGGAATCTCTGTAAAATACATTTGTACTCTCATGTATCCGTGTGAGCTGGCCGGCCCATTACCGTGTGACAATTTGGTGCAGACGGCGGCCCACGGTGATGTCACACGGTCATGACGGTGGGCCGTCCGTTGAACACGTTGCCGGGGACATTGCCGGCCATCCGCCCCCGGCAGGAAGTTTGAACATGCTCAAAACTCCTGCCGGGTGAGTAAAACCGGTGGCAAACGGTCACTGTAAAAAGAAACGTTCATATTTCTGATAACACTTAATAAACACTTAAACACGTTTATTTTTGTGTTTTACGTGTAAAGGTATAGGAGGCATTTCTACGATAAACGTTTGCATAAACACTACAACACGTTTATAGAGGTATTTATTGTATAATTATTAACACCCCAACATGTTTATATTGCTGATATAAACATGTTGGTGTGTTAATAAATATTACACAATTACCTCTATAAACGTGTTGTAGTGTTTATGCAAACGTTTATCGTAGAAATGCCTCCTATACCTTTACACGTAAAACACAAAAATAAACGTGTTTAAGTGTTTATTAAGTGTTATCAGAAATATAAACGTTTCTTTTTACAGTGTGAGAGCCCGGTTTGAGGACGGTATAAAGACGGCACACCCGTTTCGCGCCCGTTCGCAGGGCGGTACTGTAAGGCGGCCACCTTACCGTCTAATAGAAAAACAACAAGAGTCCAAACAATAACTAAAAAATGTCAACGGGCGCATTAATTTTTTGTTGTGGCCACCGGGTCCATAACGTTATATACAGGGTCTTTACCGGGTCCTCACCGGCCGTGTACCGGGCTCACCGTCCTCATACATTTCTAGCTTACCGTTCTCACCGGGTGTATAACACCTCCTCACCGGGTCCTCGGTCCATACCGTTCTACACCGGGTCTGTCCCGGGTTCTCACCGGCCTTGTCCCAGGATCACCGGCCTCATACAGTTCTAGCTTACCGTTCTCACCGTGTGCATACCACCTCCATACCGGTTCCTAACCGGTCGGAACGCTTGGGTACCGGCCGAAACGTCTTGATTACATCATCAAACCGCCCTTTACAAGCTGAGCGCTCAAGCTCGCCGCTTCATTTGCATTCCGAAATTCGTACGACCAACATCTATAATACTCTCTGATCTAAATGTAAGAGCTAAACCTCACTCTTTCGAGAGCTTTAGGAGAGACGGCTCTTCTAAGAGGTGAAGTTCACTCTTTTCAGAGTGATTTGTCACTCTTTTAAGAGTGATTTCCACTCTTTTCAGAGTGATTTCCACTCTTTTCAGAGTGATTTCCACTCTTTTCAGAGTGATTTCCACTCTTTTCAGAGTGATTTCCACTCTTTTCAGAGTGATTTCCACTCTTTTCAGAGTGATTTCTACTCTTTTCAGAGTGATTTCCACTCTTTTTAGAGTGATTTCCACTCTTTTCAGAATGATTTCCAATCTTTTCAGAGTGATTTTAACTCTTTTTAGAGTGAAATATGCCTGCTGAGAGTCCGTTCCGCGAACGGTTACCAGGCTGCATGCGGCCATTCGCAGTCCGTCGCTAAGATGGTCGACGTCCACCACCGCCCTGCGAATGGGCGCGAAACGGGTGCGAAAACGGGTGCGAACGGGTGCGCCGTCCTTATACCGTCTTCATACCGGGCTCTCATCGTTCGCCGCCGCTTTTACTCACCCGCCAGGAGTTTTGAGCATGTTCAAAACTCCGGTGGCCGGCAAAGTCCTCTAAACGTGTTCAACGGACGGGAAACGGCCCACCGTGTGTGCCGCCGTCCGCACCCATTTTTCACACGGTAAGGGGCCGCTCAGCTCACACGGATACATGTGAGGGCCCCATTACTGTATGGCTAAAGATGTGGAATGAAACATTAATGCCTTTTCTCTTGCTGCTACAGGATAATGCTTAAATGTGATCTTTTCCAGGGAACGCTCTCAATCCTTGAAAAAAAATTGAAAGCAGATTTGCTTTCAGATTTACATTTCTGATCATAAATCATACATACATAACATAAGTTACAGGGCGATACGATTCTTAATTACTTCAAAATCATGGTTTTAGAGTGAAAATAAACTGTCGGAGGCATGAATAGAGAGCGCGCTCCCTTGAAAAGATCACATCAAGCGCCAGACAAGCGCATGGATCGTGTCTCAAACACCACCATTTATGACATGAACGAGACAGAGCCTCTATCCACTATGTAAAGAGCCGCCAGCTGAGATTTCTTGGACACATTCTCCGTCTCCCTGATGAAGAGCCTGCCAAAAAGTATGCCACCTACGCACACCCATCCCTCCCGTGCCTGCAGTCGATACGGCCCATTACTATAGCAGAATCGATGACGTGGATTTGTGTGCCAGGTTAAGCGGCGGCGGCGGCGAACGCGGGCGGGGAGAGGCCGGGGGTGGGTGCGGAAGTATGCAGAACTTGAATTCAACATCTTTTGAAAATATTATTTCTGTCAACTCTACGCGGCGGCGGCGGCGGCGAATAGACCGGGAAGGGAAGGGAGGCGGGGAGGGGTGCAGAAGTTAGCAGAACTTAAATTCAAAAGCTGTTGAAAATATTATTTCCGTCAACTCTACGCGGCGGCGGCGGCGGCGAATAGACCGGGAAAGGGTGGGGGGCGAGGTGCAGAAGTTAGCAGAACTTAATTTTAAATCTTTTAAAAAGATTATTTCAGTAAATTCCACGCGGCGGCGAACGGAGAGGGTGCGGGCTTGCTGAAGTATACATAACGTGAATTCAAAATATCTTTAAAAAAAATGTGTCTATCAACTCCGCGTGTCTTAGAATCAAGAGGGGGGGGGGGGGGTGTTACGGAAGTATGCAAAACTTAAATTCAACCTTAAAGATTTGGTAAAGATCATTAGTGTCAACTCCACGTGTCTTAGAATCAAAAATGTCTTTTTAAATACTATCTAGATCATGTTAGACCCCGCGCCGTTCGGAGAGGGGGTTTACGGAAGTATGCAAAACTTACATTCAAAATCTTTTTTTTGTTCTCATTAGAGCGTAATACGTTCAAGTTTTTCTCCGAATTTTGTTCCTACTAGCGAAAATTAGACCCTCATATTTTGGTCATTTCGATAAATATACATGTTAAACTTTAAATCGTTTAAAGCAATCATTTATGTCTATGGCACGTGTCCGAGAAGCGCCAATGTCGCACAATCTTGTATTAAAAGACAGTGGGGTGGAGAAGATGTGCTTTTATACAGAGCTCTATGGGATAAAATTTACATAATCGTCGATATCTCGGAAAGAAAATCATTGATCAAACATAATATTTTTTCAAATTAACTTTTTTGGGCAGGCAATATACGGTTCTTTTCTTTAAAAAAAAAAGAAGAAAAAAAGATAATGACTTCAATTAGTCCTACTTTGCTGAATGAATGTCAAATTGACTGGAATTTAATTATATTTGCATCCCCGCCGGAACACACGCCATCACCCCGTCACCCCCACATGATAATAATGCTATCATGCACATCATATTTGACTTATACATATATACAACACTTACTCATGGTTCAAGAACAACAGATAGTCACTCTTGCTCAAGACTGTCGTGCATGGAAGAAATGTGTGGTCGCCTGCTCTGCAGCCAAAGGATGATGATGAAAATGATGAATGTCATTTCAGACGGTGTCATGGTGTTTTCTGTGCCATACGAGGGTTTGATAAGTTATAAACATATAGTGTGTCTTTTATTATGGCATTGTTTTCGCAAGTCCAAAAATATCGTTAGGAAGGAAGGAGTTCCCCTCATCCCACTCAAGTTCCCCTATAAAGCCCCCCCCCCCCCCCACACTCACAATCTCTTTCGAGAATAATAATAAATACAGGGTGTGTCAAAAAAAGTGTCACATGAGTAGAGAAAATTAATTAAAAATACCTGCTGAAGATAGTAATGCTATCCACTGAAGATTGTAATACTATCTACTGAAGATGGTAATGATATCTACTGAAGATAGTAATGCTATCTACTGAAAATAGCAATGCTATCTACTAAAGATGGTAATACTATCTACTGAAGATGGTAATGTTATCTACTGAAGATAGTAATGCTATCTACTGAAGATAGCAATGCTATCTACTGAAGATAGTAATAATATCTTCTGAAGATAGTAATGTTATCTACTGAAGATAGCAATGCTATATCTGTAGATACATTACTATCTTCAATTGATAGCATTACTATCTTCAGTAGATAGTATATTCAGTAGATACTGAAGATAGTAATGCTATCTACTGAAGATAGTAACGATACTTTGACCTTCGACGGGTAACTTTTGCCCACTAAAATAAAAGTTTATAGTGATATTTTTTAATTTGATGCAATTCTAACAACATTATCCTGCTACATAATGGATGTGTATTTGGAACTGGACCTAAACACACACAAATGTTTTTCAACGAATGGCAACTACCTCACCTACATTGTGGGTATATTCAGTTACTTTTATGTTGTGGTTGGATAGACAATTTACCTACATGTATGACAAAACAATTTCCAATTCACTTCGTTTGCATTATTCATACCGACAGACGGCCAGCATTTACTGAAATAAGACGCGAACAGTGGGGTACCTTCGGCTCCATGTTAAGGGCAGTGTCAACCCGGCACTTGTTTCAAAAATTGAATTTCATATTTCTCTATTATTTAATACTTTTATATGTATTCTATCATTACCATCATAAGTAACTAATCGTAAGCGATTATTTCCCGTTCTTTTGGGTGATTTTAAATTGTTGTTTTGGTAAGTTTGAGTCAGGAAAAGGCGCATGGTTATTTGGCGGGAATTTAAGCGGAGTTCCGCGCTTTTCAAATGCTGCGACAGCTGTTCGATCATTGCGTCGCGCGCTGAAACTCCCCGCGCGTAATACTAGACGCGTCGCTTAATATCCGCGACGTAGACGCGAAAAACAAAAGAGCGCAAAACAATGTCTAAAAATGTAAACAAAGGCCAATCTTACGATCATTTAAATTTCAGTTTTCTTCCAATTTCTTCACATTGTGACAATATAAATTGAATCTGATAGTTTATTATGATTGTTCATAATAGTATACTCGCTTTTTAGGTCACACGCCCGTGTATTCCGTGAACATTTAGCTTTAAATGGTGGAAAATGTCAATATTTTTACTAAATCGATGTTTTCTAGAAGTTCAAATTTGAAGGAATTTTACGAATTTTCAGACAACATAACTAAAAATATATCAAACTATCAGGTAAGCTTTTACTACCATTGTGTAGAGGACTTTCAGCACTAGGAGGCAATTTTTTATTTTTTCGATTATGGATTTTAAACTCGAGATATGCATCCATTTCTAGCGAAATGTATGCAAAAAAACACGACTTTTACACTTTTCCGATGGTTTTAGCAATATTTCCAAAACCAAGCTTTATTTTGGAAAAAGAAAAAAATGCCTCCTAGACAAAATTGTTTTGTTTACAAAAACGTATATTAGAACAAATTACCATTTTTTATTTTATAGTTATGCTGTCTGAAAAATTTGGGGTAAAAAAATTGCTTTTTGGTTCATTTCTCAAAATTTAGTTTATTTGGTATCACATTGATATCACCATCGGATTCTTTATCAAATTTCCTTTTTAAAAATGTATACTTTTATGTACTTTTATTCAATATTCTCAAACTTAGAAGCAAAAGTTGATCATCAAAATAATAGGGTTGACACTTCCCTTAACGTATATGTACAGCCCATGTAATATGTTATTGCTGGTAAAAAGTCAAAACAAGCAATATCAACACAAATTAATATAAACGATTCACCATGTATATTTGGAATATTTGTCTCTAGTTTTAATATGTGATTGTGTTTTGGTATTTTTGGTATTTATTCCATTCTAATCTGTAAAATATTCATATATATTGTTGTTGTTATTTTTAAAATTAAACCTTAATTATAAAAACAAGTTTGAAATATCTTATCATCCAAGTAGGTTTGAACGAGTTTTTCGCAAGTGGTCCAAAGTTACCCCCATGTGGGGTAACTTTGGCCCACTCAAAGGTAAGGGGAAAACTATCTAGAAATACTTACACAAAACATGTAAGAGGCAAGTTATTTACTATCAATAGTCTAATTAACTAGCTTCCATGCAATGAGTAAAAATCAAAATGTAAAAATGTGGGTCAAAGTATCCCCATTCTACGGTATCGTAGATAGTTATGTTATCTACTAAAGATAATAATGCTATCTACGGAAGAAAGTAATGTGATCTACTGAAGATAGTAATGCTATCTACTGAAGATAGTAATGCTATCTACTGAAGATAGTAATGCTATCTACTGAAGATAGTAATGCTATCTATTGATGATAGTAATGCTATCTACTGAAGATAGTAATACTATCTACTAAAGATAGTAATGCTATTCTATCTGATGAAGATAGTAATATAGTACTGCTATCTAGGGAAGAATATATTGCAATCTACTGAAGAAAGTATGCTATATACGGCAGATATTAATGCTATCTTCTGAAGATAGTAATGTAATCTACTGAATATAGTAATGCTATATACTGAAGATAGTCACATCGCTAATTTCTACCTTGATAAAGGCCTATGGCCGAAATATCGGAATTTTAATAAAATCATGAGGTTTGAACCATATTACGTATTCTCTGGACATATTATCGAAGATAGTAATGTTATCTACTGAAGAAAGTAATGCTATATACAGAAGATAGTAATGCTATCTACTGAAGATAGTAATGATATCAACTTATGATAGTACTGCTATCTACTAAAGAACATTGCAATCTTCTGAAGACAGTAATGCTATCTTCTGAAGATAGTTGTTATACTGAATATAGTAATGCTATAAACTGAAGATAGTAATGTTATCTACTGAATATAGTAATGCTATCTACTGAAGACAGTAATGCTCTCTCCTGAAGATAGTTATATTATCTGCTGAAAATAGTAATGCTATATACTGAATATAGTAATGTTATATACTGAATATAGTAATGTTATCTACTGAAGATAGTTATATCATCTACTAAAGATAGTAATGTTTTCTACTGAAGACAGTAATGATATCTACTGAAAAGTAATGCTATCACCTGAAGGAACTTCTGAAGATAGAAATAATATATACTGAGCAGTAATCATAATGTAACTTTCAACTGAAGAGTAATGTTATCTAATAAAAAGAGTTATATGCTATCTACAGAAGAAAGTAATGATATTTACTGAAGATAGCAATGCTATGATTATGATCCGTAGCCCATCAGGGAAATACTTCATATCACTACACCCTCCCTGGACTTATTATTGCCTTGTCTCGGAGGGGTTTGGAACACTACATTAAAACCCTTCCTTGGATTATGGCCTTTTAGTCTGGGGCAAATACTTAATATCATATTTAAAGGTATATTATGTGATCTTTCCATGGAACGCCCTCAACATAGAAGAAGAAAAAATTGAAAGCAGATTTTCTTGCAGATTTACATTTCTGATCATAAATCGTACATACATTCCAAGTTACAGGGCGATACGATTCTTAATTACTTCAAAATCATGGTTTTAGAGTGAAAATAAACTGTCGGATATCCGACAACTTATTTTATTCTAGTCTAAATTCACTCTAAAACCATGATTTTGAAGTAATTAGGAATCGTATCGCTCTGTAACTTGGAATGTATGTACGATTTATGATCAGAAATGTAAATCTGCAAGAAAATCTACTTTCTAAAAAAAAATCATGAATAGAGGGCGCTCTCTGGAAAAGATCACATAATATGCCTTTAAGTCTCAAATGGTGGGGTGGTGGACTTGTACATTATATCAATACCTTCCTTT
Source organism: Ophiura sarsii (assembly GCA_035610835.1). Taxonomy (NCBI): domain Eukaryota; kingdom Metazoa; phylum Echinodermata; class Ophiuroidea; order Amphilepidida; family Ophiuridae; genus Ophiura; species Ophiura sarsii. Next base: position 60,498,647 of record CM069458.1, on the reverse strand, counting down.
CCTCTTTGAATTATGACCGTATAGCACAAAGGGGAAAGTGCATATCTTTTAAGATATTTAAATATCCTCCTTGGACTTATGACCTTATGAAAGTCGGAGAGGTGTGTGTGATACGTGAAACACTTTATATACTTTATATCATACCCCTCCCTGAACTTATGACCGTGTCTCATAGGTGGGGGCACTATGGATAAGGGAGGGGGCAATTTATCAAAACCCTCATGGAATTATGATCTTATTAAGCCTGGGGGAATTATTCCATATCACACCCCTCCCAGAACTTATGAGCACAATGTTAGGGGTAAATACCTGCATAGTATTATAACATGTCCTGAAGATGTTACTCCATATTACAACCCTCTTAAATGATCAAAATATCCCACCCCTCCCAGGACTTATGACCTCATGTCAGGGGTAAATACCCGCATATTATGACATGTCCTTAAGATGTTACTCCATATAACAACTCTCTAAAATATCACACCCCTTTCAGGACTTCTGACCTCATGTCAGGGGTAAATACCCGCATATTCTGACGTGTCCTGAAGATATTACTCCATATTACAACCTTCTAAAATGATCAAAATATCACCCCCCTTCAAGACATAAGGTCATAATTTCAGGATACGGTCAACTCCAGGGAGTGTTGAAATATGAGGGTACTAGTAGTATTACTACCACTTTACATGAGGTCATAAGTCCTGAAAGGGGTGTGATATTTTGATCATTTTAGAGGGTTGTAATATGGAGTAACATCTTCAGGACATATCATAATATGCGGGTATTTACCTCTGACATGAGGTCATAAGTTCTGGGAGGGGGTAACACTAAGAAGAAGGAACAAGTTTCTATAGGAACACTAGATCAAAACTCTTCATGTAATTGTGACCATACAGCCCAAGGGGAAGTACTCCAAATCAAACCCCTCCCGAGAATAATAACCTTGGGTCTTGGGGTTGTGGAACACTATATCAAAATCCCTATAGTATGGCTGGAAAGCCCCATGGAAATACTCAATATCATACACCCTTCATAGACTTACGACCTCTTGCAAAGGTGTGTAGCATTCCATATTGCAACCCTTTTGCAAGTTATAACCAAATATTCAAACTGCAAAATTTGAAAGACGGTGCACATGTCATACTCCTTCCTGGAACTATGACAGTAGGGGACCCATTACATTTTCAGGGGTAGGGCATGGAAGTTTGGGTCCAGCAAAGTTTTCTTTTGCCACACTCGAAGGTGAAGTTATTTTCTTTTTATGTATTTCTTATACAATGAGTTGGTGGAAGAAAAACCTTCCATGCCCCCTTAAAAATCTAATGGTGCCCCCTTAATTGATGGTAGGTATGCTATATTACATCCCTGGGACGCCCTCCCCCCTTTCTGGTATTATATCCTAATAACCATACAGCAGGGAGGGATGCGATGATTTACTGGAGCTACAAACATAGTTAATCACAGACAATAATAACGCACTGGAGCCATAAACAGTTCATTATATTTAATTCATCATTTATATAATGATCCCATTGAATCAGGTATTGATAACAATGACAAGAAATTGCACTTGACGATCCCATTATTTATATGACAATGTACAACAATAGAAAACAAATCCCTTGTTTGCTGAACGTCTCTGCTGATCACGAGGATATTATCTAATAATTAAGATTAGTAGATCATTGAAGAAAATTAGAATATGTATTAATGGATTAGTAAAATGATGTAATGTTATTCAGTGGAACCTAGTTAACACAAAGTCATGGGGGGGGGGGGGGGGCATCAGTTTTAATTTGTGTTCTCAGAAATGTTGTTATATCAGGATATTTTTAATGTATATATCTTTATCCATGGGTATTGAAAGCTGCTTTGTATTATCAGGAACTTTGTGTTATCGGACTTTGTGTTAACGAGTTTCCACTGTAATTGCAAAGAATTGTATTATTATATTAAATGGGCTATTCCATTTGATACCCATACACCCCTATGGTAGGTCATGACCTTGACCTTCCACACAGAGAGTGCCGACTTCAAATGGAGTCACCCATGCAGGCAGTGGCGTAGCTCAGGGGGGGGGGGGGGGGGGGGGGGGGAAGGAGGAAAAAATCGGAAAATAATGATAAAAGACCGAGATGGCGGGCGGTTATATATGGGTATATTCAGCCCAAATAGTCCAAAAAGGCAAAATAGTACATGTAGTACATGTACTGTGCGATTTTTTTTTTGACCGTGCGAAATTTTTTGAACCTCACCACCGCCCCCCCCCCCCCCCCCCCCCCCCCCCCCCCCCCCCCCCCCCCCCCAACTTACGTGAAATTCACGAGTTGGTGACTGGGAAAAAATTTGGGGCAACCTTTTACGAAAATTTCAGAAATCTTGCCCCCCCTGAAAAAAATCCCAGCTACGCCACTGCATGCAGGTAACCCAATTTGAAATTCACACTCCTTGTGTGGAAGATTACGGTCATGTTTCATGGGGGGGGGGGGGGGGGGGTGTATGGATTTCAAATGGAATGACCCAATATGTTAATAACTAATACATTTCAAGCTATTTCAAAATGAGTCAACCTGCAAACAGTTAATATGAAATAATATATGTATAAGTAACAACATAAATGTGGTGAGTGGGTGAATAAACTAGTATCTAATCATACATGAATGAAAGAACCAACAAATCCATGATATAAGTATGACTGACTGAATAATTTCAGTGATGAGAAAGAAAAGGATTGGCACCTCTTACATGCAGGGGCGTAACCAAAGGTGTGGGGAGGGACATCCCCTCCCCCTCATGTAGGTTCGCTCCCACTTGATGCCCCTCCGCCCCAAGGAAAAGGCAAATAAAGTCAGTTACATCCCTTGATCACGGGCCTGTCCCCCTGCCCCCCCCCCTCACAGTAGTATTCCAAACTGGTCTCAGACTGTCTACTAACTCAAAATAATCCCTGGTCAGGTGTTTTTATTTCATAATTGGAAGAAGAAGAAAATAAGATGTACTTTCCCCACAATTTGACACTTTATTCATGTTTTGATTAACAAGATTTAAGTGATCAAATTTAACTCCCCCCCCCCTCCCCCCATTTTACACACCTTTTTATGATTTGATTTACAAGACCTAGTGAAAAACAATTTGTAGCAAATCCTTTTACCTGTGGGATATCATTGCTTAGTGTGCATGGCAATGTCGTGTCAAAATGAATCAAAGTGATATCTTCATATTATGACTTCGTTAGATTAATAAAAAGCAATAAAGTAACAAACAATTTTTTAAAAAGAAACGAAAAACCCAACAAAAATACAAAAATTCACAGGCTGTTTATAAGAAACTGACGGGTTAATGAATAAAAATAATTTGAATTGCAGTCTAACCCTTTCTGTAATAATTCTTGAAACTTTTCATGTGATAATGCCAGGGTTTTTTCTAATATTTTTTTCAATATTGACCCCATTTGACCCAGCTGAACTTTGACCTAAATTTCTTGTGGTCAATTCTATTCCCCTCTCACAAATCAAAGTTACTTATTTTGGTGGTAATGATATATCAATCTCAGGTGAAAATATAAGATTTTGAATATTTTCACGTATTGAACATGATGACCTTTGACCTTAATCATCCCTGCGGACAAGCTTGGATTAATTTCAGGTAAAAACTTAAAGATTGTTTGTTTCATTAACCAATTTTACCCTAAGGTGACCTTTGACCGTGTGGTCAGTCTTTAGTTTGTTCAATACTAGGTTATCACAATTCGTCGCTGTTCGGACATAACGACCCATCATAAGAAACAACATTTCGAGAAAATCGTGTTTGAAAATGTTCCAATTTTTGAAGACTCATTGGAGAGCATTAACATCAAATGTCACTATCATTTGTCAAAGACCATTAACAAATAAAAACCAAGCATAGTCCCCCACTCGCACACTATGTTTAAATTAATTGAAAGGATATTGAGAGATAAATACACACACAGAAACAGTGATTTCATAGTCTCTTCCTTGAACATCTCATGGTGAGACAAAACAATTGAGGGTAATGGGTTAATGGGTAAAGTTAATCAATTGGCAAACCAATGAATTAGTAGGTGTGGTGTTATGGGTTAAATTTTGAGATCTTACAGGGTGATCAAAAACATGGTTAATGCTTGTACAGAGGCAGATTTCTTGAAAGTGAGGAGACCGTTGAAATGGATAAAACAACAGTTCAAGATCATGATGGCATATCAAAGACCCCATCAAAATAACAAATGGCAGTTTAATTTTAGAAAACCCCTCATAGAACAGGTTGTCCACTTATGTAAATGTATAGCACCCAGTAAATGGAAACCCAAGCATTTGCCTAATGCAGTCTTTTTTATATAAACCCTCAAAATATGTTTGAATTTTTTTAAATCACCAATACTTGTATTTGTCAAATAAATCGAAAGGTCCCCATAAAAGGTAGGAGCGAGCATGCCATTGATTTGTCATGATATATTCATATCGGGTTGCGTATCAATGGAGAGCGCTGATCAGCTGTAACGGAACCTCGTGCGTAGCAATCGCTTGTTTCAGTGGTCAGCCAATTGCTTGGTAATGTGGGGAGCTAGGCGTCAATCAAAATGTGCCAAATTCACCACTATCTTTCTCAATACAACAACTCTGCCAATAATAAAGAGCAGGCTACTGTAGTAGCATGTTGCACTTCACCGAACAAACCGTATAGCGATGTCGTTTTTGAGCACACAAAAAATATCGATCATTTTGGCACATAGAATGTGAATTCGCATGCGCACGTGGATGAACACTTTAAAACATGTGATTGTTACAGAGGTGATATCATTGGAAAAATGAACTTCAGCTCTCCATTAACCCTAACCAGCCAGGCTATGTTTTTGTTTTTGTGTGGAAACCAGAGGAGGGGGACAAGGACCAGGAGGGGGGGGGGGGGGGGTACTTAGTGGATATGAGGTTACGGGGATGTGCCACCAAATAGGGTCCCATTTTTCACCCTCTGGCAAATGGATGACCACTTTTCAAAGTCATTTTTGGTAAATTTATGGGTCTAAAATCCTAAATTGTGCCTTTTTTCCGCCAACATTTTAGCAAAATATGTCAAATATGTACGAAAATTATGGGTTTCTGGGTCCATTTTCCCCCGAAAATTGGTAAATGTTTGGGTCAATTTTCATTTTGGCTTGCGGCACATCGCTACCAAAAACACACACCAAGTACTCCCTCCCCCAGGACAAATTATAATTTGTTTTACACAACAAAACGCTGTGACAGGCCCGGGATTCGACCACCGCCACGTCCCTAGCTAACCTGCCAAAGCATGCTCGGGATGCGATTTCGTACCCACATATCAGTTCAGATGATGACGTCATTGAATCAATGCTCTAGCATGCGCGTGGACATTGTTTTTGGCCGCATTGAATTGAAGTGCTAAGGAAGGTTAGGGTAACTCATTATGAACATATCATAAAATATTCGAAAATATGGCCAATTGAGAAAAAAAATTACAAAATTTGTTTTCCAGCCTCCCATCCACAGGTTTCTTTAAGATATTCTTTTTCGCAAATACCAGTACAACGGTGTAAACAATTCTTTAAATTATTACTCCAGCTGCTCCAGGAGCAGCTAAGTGGGCCAGAATCTCACAAATGCTTAATAATTAATCAAGTTAAGTGTGAACAAACTGTTCCAGGACCAGTTTTTGTAATATACCACTGCCCTTTCTTAATTTTATGAATCAATGACATATGCCTGTGTTAGTTGTTCGTTAGGGAACATACAACATATAGGGTGTCCCATAAAAATAGTACACATGATCCACATCATGATTCTCATCAAACATTTAGTATTGTGTATTAATGTTTATATAAACTAATGAATAGTTGGCTTTCAAATGCCTTTGGTTTGATTGTAATCACTTTTTTCAATCCAACAATATACTAGGATCAATCACGGGTTGTGCCAAAAGATGCTGTACTACTTTTTAGGAAAAAGATGCTTGTGAGTCAATTTGTTCATATAAATAATCAACATTTACTAATTGATAATTCTATTAGCTTCAAGATGACTTAATAACCATTCCAATGCAGTTTGTGTTGTCTTATTTGCTTTAATCCTATCAAAAACTATGCTTAATTCAAGTTGAGCACTGAAAGTAAAATGTGTGCTATTTTTATGACATTTTTGAAAGCGTTAAACATAACAGCAATTTTACACATGAATGATTTATTTCAAAAAAACTGACACAACTTTGTTTTTGTTAGCTTATAATCAAATATCATTGAATAGACTCAAGCACATTCGACAAAACAAATGGCATACCAAAGGTTATTTAGTTATCTTGAAGCTCGGAGAGACATCAAATCCAAAAACAAAATGTTTAATTATGAAAAAGGCACATTCCACAAAAAACATATTTCTCTAAAACTGGCACAAGCTCGATTTTGAGTACTTTTTGTTGATCAAACATATCTTTAGATTGAGAAAAGGGAATACAATCAAATAAACGGCATTTGAAAGCCAACTAAATTGTAATTCAGCTTAAATAAAGAGTACAGCCAAGTACTGAGTAATCAATGAGGGCAATGATGTGGAACAAGTGCACCCTTTTGTTAGGGACACCCTATATCTTTCCAATTTCAAGAAATCTATGTCTGAAAAAGTATAAGCTTGTTTATATCACTCTGTGCTTACCTATATGGACCGTAGACGCAATCATAATTATTAGATATTATCATCACAGACAGGAGTGACGTACAGCAAATGGGATTTACTTTCTATTGTTTACATATTGGCATAAAATTTGATCTTGAGTGCAATTTTTCTTGTCAATGTTTTTAGCAAAAAATGTTCTGTAATATTTAAAGAACTTAATTAATATGAAAATATGATAGCCGCCACTTTATGAAAATGATCACAATCCCAATACCATTCCAATGTAAGGAATGATGTAGGTCCTTTTTTCACCTGTGATATGGTATGAATACAAGGACTTACATTGCAATGTATGCGGTCCTGGTGTCAAATATTATGATGGTGTGTATATATCCTGTTTTAACCCCTGTAACAATATGCATATCGCCACATTCTAACATTATTACATAGACTACATCGTTATCTATGCAGAGTTAATGTTGCCATAGAGGGTGAAGCAGGATATTTCTACAATAAACCATTGTTGTAAACATAATGAGAAGACACACCATTTTCATGGGTCAATTTTTGCACTATTCTAGGCAAAGCCAAGAAATGCAGAGGAATCTTTAGACCTAAATGGTTATCGCTTATGAATTTCCTGAACAAAGGTTCATGTGAGACATTCTAAAGCGGCTATCATCTTATTCCAAAGTCAATATTTTATACAAAAGCAATATACATATAATACATGAAATTTATCACACTGTTTTACATTAGGGGGGTACAAAATATTATACAATATACAAGGTCATATTTGGACTTTTCCATTACAAAAAAATGTTTCCAAATTAGACCAATAGGCATAACATTAAAAAAAAACCACCAGAATAGCGCTATTCAATATTGGGTTAGTACAATTACATTCTATGTCCAAGCAAGGGCTTAGGCAGCCAGCCATATGGGAGTGTTTTACATACAAATTTGTAAATACACACCCATTTTGTATACACATGGCCCATACTTTGTACATAAATCCTTATATTTAACAACCCATTTTTTTGAATGTACACTCATTTACACACCTGCCTTAGATCTTGCATCCAAGGCATGCTAAATAAAAGGCCTGGATTCCACTTGATGGGTACAGAATACAAATGGACTAGCACTATCTAGTATTGGCCGAGTCCAATTACATTCTATACCCAGTATAGTACATACATGTACACCCAGTATAGTACATATTTTAAGACTTGGATTCCAATTGAGTGTCTTCCATAGTAGGGGGTACAAAATATACATGGAATAACGGTATTTGGTATATTGGACTAATCCAATCACATTCTATATAAGGCCTGGATTCCAATTGCGTGCGTTACACCGGGGTTACAAAATATATGTGGAATAACACTATTTGGTATTGGACTAGAGTCCAATTACATTCTATAACACCAATAACAAGTACATACACCCAGTATAGTACATACACCCAGTATAGTACATTATAAGACCTGGATATCAACTGAGTGTCTTACATAGGAGATACAATATATATATACACGCAATAACACTTTGGACTAGTCCAATTACACTCTACACCCAGTATACACCCAGTATAGTACATACACCCAGTATAGTACATATAAGACCTGGATATCAACTGAGTGTCTAGGAGATACAAAATATACATGGAATAACACTATTGGTATTGGACTAGTTCAATTACACTCTACACCTAGTATACACCCAGTACAGTACACACACCCAGTATAGTACATACACCCAGTATAGTACATACACCCAGTATAGTACATGTAAGACTTGGATTCCAACTGAGTGTCTAGGAGATACAAAATATACATGGAATAACACTATTGGTATTGGACTAGTTCAATTACATTCTACACCAAGTATAGGCCTAATATAGGACCTGGTTTCCAACTGAGTGTCTTACATAAGGGGTACAAAATATACATGGAATAACACTATTTAGTATTGGACTAGTCCAATTACATTCTAACCCATACATTAGTCTATATAATATTGTATGCCTGCTGACACGACTAACAGAACTCTCACACGAGGGCACTGTTTATGGGCAGCCATGTTATACATGCCTGGCATACAAAACACCATAGACTGGATATGTGGATATGCATAGTGGTGCAGATAAATTATACACCAATAAATAATAGAGCACTTTACATGGAAATACACCCCAAAGTATTTTACAATAAATAGTAGTAGACATATAGGATATATAACGATAAGAACTCTATACAAGCTTCAAATAACACAAAATGCAGCAGGAATATACAAATACATGATACTGAAGTAATGAAAATGTGCTTTCGCACTACACATTATGACACATATTGTATACAGGCTAGGAAAAGGGCAAGAGTACATAAAATACAAATGATATAAATACATTAGAAGGCAATATAGACACACTGGACCTGGTGACCTGGATGTTCACTACAGTGGGGAAAGATGACCAACAAGGGAAGATTGATGATGTGACGAAGGCACTCTCAGCAAAGACAGCAAAAGATACCAGCAAGGTAAGAATGATGACATAAAAAGGAAAAAAGTTCGTGAGATGTTTCTGGCGATATACACTAGACACTCAAATCTGTATACTTTAACATACAGACCATCATGATAGAGAGATAACTCACTGTATGTGCATCTCTTCAATGTGTAGGGCACCACCATCAGCATGATCAGCAGCAAGAGTAACCATGATTCAGCTTCGCATCAACCCGTACCGGTAGCTGCGGCAGCTGCAGGTCCCTTTAAATAAATAAAACATAAATCCATTTAACTTAAGTATTGAATCATTATTCAGAACAGAAAATCCTAAGTTACTCAACATTGTTCTAATCAAATTCCAATTAATTTACCATAACTGGATAGAAAGATTCACAAGAGCACTAGAGATGACGAAGCCCCGACAACATAGGAGTAAATCTTGATAATAATAAAACACAATGTACTGATGCCACAGCCATATGAGAATTATAACTAGATAACGAATTGATGAATATGATATGGTAATATATACATTTGGCTTAAAGGAGACAGCTGGATGCCACTGTAAAGATGCAACATTTACACACCTTTTTCTTCTTTAAAGGGCATGTGGATGGGGTGGAAGTTATTAGATGTTGTTATCATTTGAATCATGGCCACACTTTATTTAATTGACCCCTTTGGGTGATCATACCTTTTAAGGTTAGAATATAAACAGAAACCCTAGAACTATGTTTGGTTTGCATGAAAGCTGCAAGGCCCCTTGTTAAAGTGAAAAAGTGAAAGATTTAATAATCTTATGAAAAGTTATGCACAAAATGAAATAAGTTTGATATTTCTACCGGATCTTGTAGTTATCAAATGCCACATGGGTTCAGAACTTCCAGGTAGTAATCTGTGAAACAAGGGGCATTTTCAAATGCATACCAGGGGTGTCACTCGCATACTAAAGTGATACCCATCTTCATCACAGCATCTTAAAATTGGACTTAAAATGGTATATACAGCAGTACCAAATTTCATCACTTAAATTGTTAAAGGCATATTATGTGATCTTTTCCAGAGAGCGCCCTCTATTCATGATTTTTTTTAGAAAGTAGATTTTCTTGCAGATTTATATTTCTAATCAAAAATAGTACATAGAATTCAAGTTACAGAGCGGTACGATTCCTAATTACCTCAAAATCATGGTTTTAGAGTGAATTTAGAGTGAAAATATAAACTGTTGTGTTATCCCGACAGTTTATTTTCACTCTAAAACTATGATTTTGAAGTAATTAAGAATCGTATCGCCCTGTAACTTGGAATGTATGTACAATTTATGATCAGAAATGTAAATCTGCAAGAAAAACTACTTTCAATTTATTTTCGATGTTGAGGGCATACTTCCCTGGAAAGATCACATAATATACCTTTAAATTGGCTTCATCAGATAATGTATATCTTACCCCTAAATGGCCAAAGAAACTTACCCCAGTAGATCTCAAGGAAAACCACTCACAGGGATTAGTGGATGACTCCAATGATGAAAACCTATGGCCAAAGTTGAACCTAAATCCCCAAAATAGTTAGTTAAATTAAAAGTAACCCTTTTTTGTTAAAAGATATTGTCGATGCCACAGGGCATTCTACTCAAGGTTTTAATTTTGTTCTGATAAGTATGCATACCCAATTAATATGAAGAGTGACCCCCTGGGAATGCGTCTCCTGGATCAATGTTTGTCATTTGTCAGCATGCCTTGGAAGTTGTGAACTATTCCGATTTTCACACATCATGTTTATATAGAACATACCTCTTCATGCTTGATGGACTTGTAAAATGCCCTTTGTGTTAGTCGCCTTTTTTTTCATCTTTCTTCTTCCTCTTTTTCCACCTTCTGGTACTCCTCACTAAGTGCATTGGCTAAAGGACTTTGACCCGTCTCTCGTAACCCCTGTAGAAAGTCGTCAGGCCATCTATCCTCATTCCAATGCAACAGCATCTTCAGTAGCTTCTTGGCGTTTTTCTGCCGTTGCTCGTGTGACTGGATCTGGTCTTCGAGGACTTGGCAATCACAGTTGGGGAGATAGTACAGACTGGATGTGACCCCATTAGTTACAAGATCACATACTATATCATCCCACCGACGTTTAAGCACAAGTCTCCATCGGACTAACTTATCTGTCACACCTGTTACATCTGTATATAGAATAAATAGAATAACAATGTAACAGCACCAATAAAATATGCTATTTAGACCTATATGATCACAGTTCATCAAACTCATAAAGACATAACACTTATATTATATTTAATCTAAGCAAGATGTGACCATTTAGTTTACACAAAATTCTCAACTGACTAATTCCTCATGGGTGCAATTTCATACACATAATTTAACATGGCAACAATTGATAAGGCTTGAGGTCAAGCATCTTGCTTTCATTTTTGCCGAGACACAGAAGTGTCGAGGCATATTAGAGGCCACAACTAATGGGTCTTCGCGGAGGTTAAAAGGGAAGGGTGCACATGGTATTATATAGAAGAATCAGCCGAAAGTGATATATTTTGGAATAAGCTTCATTAGAGACCCCTATATTGGAGCTTATAATATAATGAAATGTGACGAGACAAGTTTTGTACAATTGTTTCGCAGATATTCTCATTTAATTCGCTAAATATTATTTCTACAAGATTGCTTCAAATCTGCGAACCTAATGGGGCCCTCACATGTATCCGTGTGAGCTGGGCGGCCCCTTACCGTCTTATAGAAAAACAACAGAGTCCAACACGGTGAACAATCAGCAAAAAATGTCAACGGCCGCATTTTATTTATTTTTGTCACCGGGTTCATACTGTTCTATACCGGGTCCTTATCGGCCTGGAACCGGGCTCATACCACCTCCTCACGAGGTCCTCACCGGCCGAAACGCTTGGGTACCGACCGAACCGCCTTGATAACGTCATCAAACTGCCCTGTATAAGCTGAGCGCTCAAGCTCGCCGCTTCTCTCACATTCCGGGAATCTCTGTAAAATACATTTGCCCTCACATGTATCCGTGTGAGCTGGCCGGCCCATTTCCGTGTGACAAATTGGTGCAGACGGCGGCACACGGTGATGTCACACGGTGGGCCGTTTCCCGTCCGTTGAACACGTTGCCGGGGACATTGGCGGCCATCCGCGCCCGGCAGGACCCGGCAGGAATTTTGAACATGCTCAAAACTCCTGCCGGGTGAGCAAAAGCGGCGGCAAACGGTGAGAGCCCGGTTTGAGGACGGTATAAAGACGGCACACCCGTTTCGCGCCCGTTCGCAGGGCGGTAATGGTAGGCGGCCACCTTACCGTCTAATAGAAAAACAACAGAGTCCAAACAATCACTAAAAAATGTAAACGGGCGCATTAATTTTTGGTTGTGGCCACCGGGTCCATAACGTTATATACAGGGTCTTTACCGGGTCCTCACCGGCCGTGTACCGGGCTCACCGTCCTCATACATTTCTAGCTCACCGTTCTTACCGGGTGCATAACACCTCCTCACGGGGTCCTCGGTCCATACCGTTCTATACCGGGTCTGTCCCGGGTTCTCACCGGCCTTGTCCCGGGATCACCGGCCTCATACAGTTCTAGCTTACCGTTCTCACCGTGTCCTCACCGTGTGCATACCACCTCTATACCGGTTCCTAACCGGTCGAAACGCCTGGGTACCGGCTGAAACGTCTTGATTACATCATCAAACCGCCCTTTTCAAGCTGAGCGCTCAAGCTCGCCGCTTCATTTGCATTCCGGAATTCGTACGACCAACATCTATAATACTCTCTAAAATGTAAAAGAGCTAAACCTCACTCTTTCGAGAGCTTTAGGAGGGACGGCTCTTCTAAGAAGTGAAGTTCACTCTTTTCAAAGTGATTTGTTACTCTTTTAAGAGTGATTTCCACTCTTTTCAGAGTGATTTTAACTCTTTTTAGAGTGAAAATCGCTCTTTTAAGAACTTCACTTCAAAAAAAGAGCTGTTCCTCCTAGAGCTCTCGAAAGAGTGAGTTTTAGCTCTTTTACATTTAGAGAGTGGCAACATTCCTGCTGAGAGTCCGTTCCGCGAACGGTTACTAGGCTGCATGCGGCCATTCGCAGTCCGTCGCTAAGATGGTCGACGTCCACCATCGTCCATCACCGCCCTGTGAATGGGCGCGAAACGGGTGCGAAACGGGTGCGAACGGGTGCGCCGTCCTTATACCGTCTTCATACCGGGCTCTCATCGTTCGCCGCCGCTTTTACTCACCCGTCAGGAGTTTTGAGCATGTTCAAAACGCCGGTGGCCGGCAAAGTCCCCTGAACGTGTTCAACGGACGGGAAACGGCCCACCGTGTGTGCCGCCGTCCGCACCCATTTTTCACACGGTAAGGGGCCGCTCAGCTCACACGGATACATGTGAGGGCCCCATTACGTCACGAACTCTATAGCGATAGACAAATGATCACTGATTGGGTTTATTGACATACTTTCGATGTTTATGTCCAATTGGAGAATATGTGAGTGCAGTGCTTGGCCCGTCAGCAACAGTCTTGACAGTGCTGGACAGTGTGAGACGGTAAGCGATTGGATACAAATTGTGTATAGTGATACGACCAACCAATTAAAGTACGTATATATACGTACCAATGAAAAGGATTGTATTAACATTTGGCGCGAGAATTTTATCGTAGATATTGATAGATTTGAATTTCTGATTGGACGAGCCAACAAAGACTCCACCTTGTATTCCATCGTTAAACCAATGCCAAGGATTGTTTGAATCTCGGTTAATAAAGTTGATGGTTATTTCTTTTTATTCGATTCCCGTCCTTCGATTATTCGGAAATCTTCGGAAAAACAGGTCACGTTCTTGATCGCATTCACAGTCTTGTCCTATATAGTTGGTTGTCCGCCTAGTGATTTACTATGTTTATATACACGCGTGCACACATGAGAAGTAAAACGTGGAACGAGACTATCTTGTTTTTTTATCGCTCGGCTAATCGGAAACATTCGGAACCGATCGTATATTCTCGGATTTGAAATGGTCTATTGTTTAACCATTTATGGTTTAATTAACGCTTTTAACGTTTTAACGCTTTATGGCGAAATAAAATAAATTTAATTAGTTTGACCAATTATATTTATGGCTTAAATATATTTATAAATGCTTAACTTTCGAAGAACTTTGTGTAACTTGACAATATTAAGTAAAGTGTTATAAATAATATTTTTGATCGCATACAAAGAATACCCTAGAGTAAGAACCAACTCCACCGACCTTGCTTGACTTGCCTCTCAACGTATTTCTGTGCTGTGTGAAACCTTTATGGTCCTTGGATACAGTGGCGTAGCTAGGAATTTTTTTTAGGGGGGGCAAGATTTCTAAAATTTTCGTAAAAGGTTGCCCCAAATTTGTTCCCAGTCAGTCACCTCATGAATTTCACGTAAGTGGGGGGAGGGGGTGGGGGGGGGGGGGGGGGGGGGGGGTGAGGTCCAACAAATTTGCACGGTCAACAAATTTCGCACGATCAAAAAATGTCGCTGTCCCAAAAACACAACAACAGTCAACAAATGGTAAATCCTCAGTGTTTTATTAGGCCGTTTTCAAAAATAAATGTCCTTTAACAAAACGAAAATGGTCATTTTTAAATGGTTCAAATGCATAAAAGCCCTATATCCGAAGAGTGGGGCGGAGGCACAAAGGGGGCGGGGGCACAACAAATTCTGTCAGGGGGGCAACTGCCCCCCCCCCCCCTGAGCTACGCCACTGCTTGGATAAACCTAGAAAACAAGGATAGTTCCTGACAATTCTGATTTGCAAATACTATAACCAATCACAATAAGGAAAGACTTAGGACCCCAAAGGGTTCTTAATTAACCATTAATAAACCAAATATGGTTATACAAATATGGCAAAATAATATTTTTTAAAAAAACCTGTTTACCTTCCTCTCCTGCTTCCTTTTTTGGGTCAACTTCAATTTTCTTCTTTTCTCATTTTATTTCAGTCATAACCTTATTCTTCAGGTGTTTCATTCAAAGCACAAACCCCTTAGAACCATGAAATAAAACCTATTAAAAAGGGCCTCCTCCTTCATTAGGTTCGTAAAGTTTATTGCTAATTAGGGCAATTTTGCACATAGTTGGAAAAAATAAAAAGGGCCTCCTTTCTTCTTTGGAAAAGGTCAAGACGCTGAACAGGTTTTTATTATTATTTGGCCTATAACCTTTATAGAACTCATTCTAATTTGCTATATAACCATTACACATTCCTATACAGGACAGTTTCAGAACCTTTTTTTTATTCTTAAAGTGTAGTTTCACAAATTAGCCCCCTGAAATATTTTTCCCATGCTCAAATGATACTAACAGAAAGGTTACATTGCGCGGAAAGTCCCTCTTAGCTTAAACCTGGGACTTACATATCTAATTATCTATTTAGATATGTTAGTCCTAGGCTTAAACAGTGTTCACTGCTCATTTATCCTCTCCTGGTGTCTCGGCCAGTTTTTTAGAAGACCTTGTTTATCATCATACTTTTCTTCTTCTTTTTTTTTGGGGGGGGGGGGGGGTGGGAGGGCTGTATCAACAGCATTAAAAATATGTGTTTTTTAATCAACAATTAAAAAAACCAAGAAATGTTTAATAAATAAAGGTAGGAGTGGATCTTAAATTTGCATATTTTAGTTCATTCAAGACTGTAGAAAAGGGAGAAGGTGGGAGGTTGTCACTGCCAAAGCTTCTTGATAAATAATATGGCTATCATTTGGTTACATGAATATTTTAGTCTATTACATTGCTTTTATACGTTATATCCTTCATTTTATCACATAATGAAAAAGAATTACATGATGCAGTATAATGTTCTTACCAACAATGCACTATCAGCATCATGACTACTGGCATACACATCGGACGAGGCTTTAATGCTAGTGAGCGCTTCAAGTTTCTGTATGGATGGCAAAATTAAACTACTATTTACTACTTTTTAAAGAATAGTCTACACATTATTGCAAATAGAGAGTTAGCACACGGATGATACTATCAATTAATCACAATCATGGAATGAAACTGTATCAAACATTGCAGATAAAGAATTTTAATGCCATCACAATTGGATTGAAATGGCTTCAATGGTATACAGTCGCAAGTAACATTATTCTAGTCGGTTTGTTTATTATGGGAGAAGGAGGTGAATATTGGTAACCTGCTCAATAAAAGACATGATAGTAAAATTCTACACGATATGTCTGAACCAGATATAGCTCAGCGCATTTGAGGAATGATCTCAAATTGACCACTTTGCTCCGCCATTCCATTCCTTTCTTATATTCTCACACACATATTTAGTTAAACTTAATATCTTATTGACCATTGCAAATTCATTCCAAGCATTTTTACGTTGCGAATGTACATCAAATTCAAGATGGCACACAAAAAGGCTGCCAAAAGTGCCCGCAAAACTGGTCAAATTGAGAAAATTCACATTTATCTGCTAAAATGTAAGGCAATATCATAAATAAAAATATTATTGACCATTTCAAATTTATTCCCAGCATTTTTACTTTGCTAATGTACATCAAATTCAAGATTGCAGACAAAATGGCCGCCAAAAGTGCCCGCAAAAGTGTGCGCAAAAGAGGTCAAATTGAGAAAATTTGCATTTATCGGCTAAAGTGTAATGCACTTATCAATTGCATCCCCGGCCCTGGGGGACCCGGGACATGGCGGGGACCGTTCGCAAACGTACACAAAATGTTGCCCGGCTGCGTGTACCGGGCCCGGGGACGTACAATATGTGCCCCTGCTAGCCGGGGGTGTAGCGGGGACATACATCACTGAAAAAATAAGCCGGGGAATAGCCGGGCAGTGTAGCGGGAACGTACGCTGGGGTACACAAATGTACAGCCCGGGGCGTAGCCGGGGTGTACACATATTCATAGCAGGGCGAATATTGACCACAGAATAAATGAGGACAATTGCATACATGCATAGCGCATATGATATAAAGTGGCCCAATTGAGTCTTCGTAGTTAAGAATCAAATATATGTATATTTTAGCGATACCTAGCCTCTTTGTAGGCTTAATTACATAAGTCGCATCCCGAGAAGATGGTTTCAAATATCAATCATTAGGCAAAAAAATAAAAGTTGTGTTGCCCTCAGCGACCGACCATAAAATTGCAACAACAAAAATGTTTTTTGGATTTTTTTCATTTTTTCTTTTTTTGTCATTGTTTTTTTTAGATGTAATAAATAGCCTATAAGAGGACTCGACGTTTCGATTCTAACAGAATCTTTATCAAAGGTAAAATTACAGAATACAGCATGCACAACATATATATGGACAGGGGAACAATGGGCAGGAAATGACAAGGGATAATGTAACACAAAGTTCGTGGCCCGTGGCCTAGCAACATTGATTGGTGGGGGGAGGGGAGGGGTATATTGAAGGGGAGTTTTCAGGCTAGCAGATGCAAATTGGTATTTTCACATGACTCTAATAACGCGTACTATATGGTAATTATAAGGGGCAAACAAGGGTTAGTGTTCGAACACCTTTTTTGCCCATGAATACTGCAGTCGGTGACCTTAAAAGCTTAATTTAGCTTACATGCTAAAGTTCACAGTTTTCCAAATAGGACTAATCTTTTTACATGAATAAAAGAAGTGATCAATATGATCAATAACAATACACGAATCACAAATATTTGACGTTTATTTGCCTATATCTTATACAGCATGGTTTTTGTTAGGTATATATCATAGAGAATTTTCCAATTGATTGAAATATGACGTGCTTCTTTGGTACATTGAGGAAGTTTACTCAAAATGAGATCCCATTTGAAATCGAAATTTGGAAATCTATTTACCCAGAAATTATGACAGGTTGGCAAAGTGTATAATGATTCAATCATGATTTTCTTAAACATTTTAGCGCAACATTTGTGGATAGACACGTCATTAAGCATAATATCGGGCATGTAATCACCTGCAATAAGGTTTGTTTTCCAATCTGGTGGAGGACTATCACGGATAATACAATACTCAATGAAGGCTCTGCTATTAGTAGGAATACGACGGTGAATGGTTTGAATATTTAACATGTTGCCGTAATTTTCAAATAGGTCACTAACTCTTATGAACCCTTCTTTGATCCAATTACGCATAAAAAGGGCTTTATTACTAAGCTGAATGGCGTTGTTATTCCAATGATTTCAGCACCAGGATTAATTATGTCACGTTTATATTTTAATAATGAATGAATGGCAAACCATTAATCTTGCGAAAACACTCTGCATTTATTTTTTTGATCAAACAGTTACACTGAAATAAATTAATATCGAAACCAAGTTTACATACATGATACAACGTAATATTTCTCCAAACTTCTAGGTAATTTTTAATGGTATCTTTCCCATAGTTTGCGCAAAACTCCTCCTTTCGTTATATCATATAAAGACAAATGTGAGGTGTTTATTTACTCCAATTTGTACTTATGGCAAATGTATCCCAAAACTAAACTGTCTTGTTAAAAATGTTGATTTCATTAAGGCTGGTGCCCAGGTGATGATGTCAGCTAATATATGATACCCATATAATGCGAAAACCGCTTACAAGACTTGTCACATTTTGCTGCATTTTAGTAGATTAAATATGCTTTATATAAACAACAACAATTTCATGGTTCAATGCACACATGACAGTCAAAGGGCCGTTTAAATCCGTGCACAATTTCTTTTAATTCACCCTGTAGGACTATTTGGACCAACTGGTTGGTGATTGATTATCAAAATATATTTGGAAAAGTTTTCTCATTACAATTTTACTTTAATTCCTGTAAAAATGACAACATCACTCATTGTATATAGTTATAATTACACATTGTATATTGGTTGTAATTAGGTGGGATATAACTGTTTGGGTTGTTTTAACATCTTGATCAAATTATTGTGATAAGTATTTTGCTTTCATGAGAATTTTAACTGTAAAGTTACTCACTCATGTTCCATTTTCTTTTCACTTTATCCAACGATGCTGTGCAATCTGGACACTCCACCACAGCCTCTATGAATGCACTCCGTGTAGCTTTCTCGCCATTTCTTTTAAGCCAGAGATAAAGGAGATTCTGGGCCTGTTTCTTTGGACTATGCGTATCAATTAGTTTGGCATCTTCTAGGTCTTTTCTTGCAAGACCCAGTAGTATGCAAACATCATGTAAGTCAGCAAGTACGAAAGTGTTTACGATGTCTAAAACATCCCTGTGTGTCACTTCTGCACGAATTATAAGAATAGATGCAATGTAATAATACAAAGGTTTGAAATACACCTAGCACAAAAAGTCCCTGACCAGGTGCTTTGAGGTTGGCTAATTCAAAATAGATAATCGGTTCCAAAATCTGAGATAAACATTAAATGGGCAAATTTCTTCTCCGTAGTTTGATACCTCATTCATAAAGATCGAATTGATACTTTTAAAGTTATGGCGATATCAATGACCGTGCATAACAACAGCATGTAATCATAGGAAATCATTGATTTGTGTGTGATAACGCAGTATAAATGTGTGTATAAAGACTCACAGCTAATCAGCAAAAGAGTTTAATCTTCACTGCTACAATCATAGAAAAAAGGTGTTCGAACACCGACCCTTGTTTGCACCTTTTAATTACCGTAGTACGCGTTATTAGAGTCATGTGAAAATACCAATTTGCATCTGCTAGCCTGAAAGCTCCCCTTCAATACACCCCTCCCCTTCCCCCACCAATCAATGTTGCTAGGCCACGGGCTGATGTTTGGCAAGTTGGGCGACTCAACATTGATCAGAGGGAAGGGGGATGACTTAACATTAGGCCTACTAAGTGTTCGAACATTTTTTTTCTAACATTGTAGTCACACCCTCTATACCGCAATCACTCCAGACCCATTCATCCAGATACCTACAATCTTGTTCAAAACCTGTTGGGACACTATACACGTGCGCATGAAATATCTTCCAAAATAAGTAAAAAGCTGTCAGTTGAATGTATGATAGTCAAAACTAGTGTATGTAAAGCTGCCATCCCCCCCCCCCCCCCCCCCGAACCAATGTTGGGGCTGATATATAATAACACAGCCCGTTGCTGGACGATGCTTTTATATGGACCAACATTGAGTTTAAGGGGAGGGACCACCGTTTCACAGGACATGCAGGAAGTGTCCCAACAGTTTTGAACATGATTGTAGGTGGCTCGTTCAGATAGCACACAGTTATGACAGTAATCTAAACAAATCAATGATTTCATATACCTAGTGCAACTTTGCTGTTGTTATGCGCGGTCATTGAAATCGCCATAACTTTAAAAGTATCCATTATATTTTGTTGAATGAGGTATCAAACTGCGGAGAAGAAATTTGCTCATTTAATGTATATCTCAGACTTTTGTTACTGATTATCTATTCTGAATTAGCCAACCTCAAAGCACCTGGTCAGGGACTTTTTGTGCTAGGTGTAGTACAAAAACATTATTGCTCTACTGACATAACTTATACCTATTTATATAAGATGTGGTCTGAGAGAAAGATTAACAAGGTCATTTTGATCAGAGCCACACAGCCATTCATAAAAGACAGGGACCAATAAAAAAATACCTATATGACCCGATTCTAACATCACATTTCTGGAAGTTTGTCAAATCAAGTCTTAATCTAATGGTGTAGAAAGGACGGTATAGCAATACCTAAAAATTCATCGTAATTATTTGCTTATCTTCCTTAAATTTGTATATAGCTTTCAAATGTGTTTTCTTTTTTCTTCAAAATGGACCAAGTGCGGTTTTGTGCTCCAGGCACTTGATTTATACACCTTTTTTACTATACCTTTAGATGACTTCATTTTAATAACTTACATACAACTTACCGTGTGCAAGCGAGTAATGGCTGATATCACTGGATACATGTACAGATGGTCTATCAAAACTTTGATAGTAGTGTGATGTAGCCATGTCGACTGATGCTCCTTCAACAGGTACTCTATCTGCTACGTCAGGTGTTACTGTGGTAGTTTTTAAGAAAATGACAATGTAAGAGTTATTCATGTCTGATCATTTGGACAGGATGTAGTTGATTTAATCATAGTAGCTTTGGAGTTTCACCTCAAGCACATGACTTAACCCTAAAAGTAAAATTACACAATGTGATTCATGACAAAGAAATCATGGAAATTGCATTGGAATAAGGCCCAAAAAAGAGCTCTGTCTCACAGACATTGTGTAAATTGTGGACACATTATTATTATTGTGTTTTTGTCCCCCCCCCCCCCACCCCCCTTTGGAGCCATTTGTTTGACAAATAAAAAATAAAAACAAAGCCCAAAATTGGGCTCATCGCGTAGGGCTATGCGGCAAAAGTGACTCCACATACTTATGCGGAGACAGATTTGTTCTTCTGGCCTAACATATATGCTGATTGAAAAAGATGTGTAATAATGATCTTAATTGGAATGAGATTTTAAGCAAATAAATAAATAAATAAATACATAGATAGATAGATACAAGATATTTATAGGGCGCCATTTCATATAGATCACGGCGCCATTGAACCACCACCATGAGGGCCGTGAAAGCGACTACAACGAGTGCTGCAACTGGCTGCCTCATATAGGATGAAGGTTCTATGAAGAGGTAACAGACCCGGGATGATCCCCTACTCTTTACGTATAATAAGAGTCTGTGACTTTTACCATAAATACTGCTTTTACGTGCTTGGGTTTTGCTCTTCCGATGCACGGGACCACCATTTCTACGTGACTTCCGAACCACGAGGCAATTGAGACTAAGTACCTTGCCCAAGGATACAAACATGTTGGCTGTAGCGGAGCTAGAACTCACAACCTTTGTATTGTGAGACCGGCATGCTATCCACTAGACCACACGTGCTCTCTGTGACCAAACATAAGTAAATGAGGCAAAATGAGGGATATATGAAAATATAGTTATTTATATCATGATAATATGTATAAGTTTAGGAAGATTTTGGTATCAAAGTCAATGTTATATGGTCACATTTTTTTAACCTGGGCTACGCATTTGTGTTACATGGGTCTATTTCATGAAATATACATATTTTTGGGCGCCCGCTACGGCGGGGGCCCTGTATTGTCATGAGTTTGCGAAAACTTACACAATTTGGTATTTCTAGATATTATAGATGGAGGCTGCCATGTTTACTGATGGTCTCTTACTAACATTTACGTAACATTGAAATGTGAAGTTGTAGTGTACGAGTGCTATCGGCGTTTACGAACTATAAACAAGGCTGAATTTCACGCTCGTTATTATAAGGATGTAGATAGTCACGCTCGGTTGCATTCTCGATATGAATGTGTACAGTATCTCAGCTATAATGCTGCATAGATGTATTATAATAGCAAATATAGCATTGCATGTACATTGTACAGGGCATTGAGAGGTGTGTGGGGGTTGGGGCGGTGTACAGTTGTAGTTTACACAGTCCGCTGTTCAATATCAACTCATCTGTAATACTGTCTGGTTTAATTATGAATTACTACATTTAGAGATCATTGGTTTGGTTTTGGTAGTTTGGTACGTGGGTATAATATAAATACCAGGAAAGTTGGAGTCTTCAATTCCAAACTGTTGAGTTCTCTTCTAAACTTTTGTTAGTATTAATATTATTAAGTCGCTTTTAAAATTATTACTTTATACATCAATCACATTGAATGATAAATATATGAAGCGATGAATTCATAAATCATTAATTGATTGACTATTAACAGATATAATAATATTGATTGATTGATTGATTGATTGATTGATTGATTGATTGATTGATTGATTGATTGATTGACTGACTGTTTGACTGATTGATTGATTGATTGATTGATTGATTGATTGATTGATTGATTGATTGATTGATTGATTGATTGATTGATTGATTGATTGATTGATTGATTGATTGATTGATTGATTGATTGATCGATCAATACTAAAAATAATAAATGAATTCATGAATGCATAGATTAATTAGATAATCCTTCAATTGGATTAACAAGTCATTTAATTTAATTAATCGATAAATTTTAAAATTCAATGAATAGAAATAGAAGAATAGATACAATAATATATAAATAATGTAAACATCCTATCTAGAGCTTAACGGGTTCGCCGGCGGACTAGTTGAAGACTGTTAAACCTCGTTAGGATAAGCCCTGACTTCTTCAGGACCAAATTATTTATTATAATATAATAATCTATCTTACAAACCTATCTAGATTTATCTATTTAATATATTTGTAATTAATCAAAAATCCTATCTAGATTTATCTATTTAATATATTTGTAATTAATCAAATGAAGCATGTTCATATGAGCGCCCATTCCTTTTTAAAGGAATTTTGATTGCACTTTCAGTAGGGAAAACGGTAAATTGCATGAAAACATATAATATATTTGGAAAGTTTATAATCTAAGGAATGTAATTATGGTAACTAGAAATCAAATATACAGGCTGACCTTAATATTATACAGGGTGCAACAATTACAAGTCTAAATGCAGGACCTATACGAAGGCTAGACATGTTTTGTTGTATTTGAGTAAATTATCAATCCAGCCGTATACAATATTAATTAGTCAGCTTATTAAGAAATATTATACAGGATGGCCAAAATATGCAATTTTAAATCTTAAAAAGCGATGAAATATATTGTTATCAGCTTAAAGGAGATACATTTTGATCAAAGGGAAACCATTACTATGAAATTATAAAGTATTGTTTTACATGATAATTTGTTATACAGGGTTTTTTTCAAAACCACACAATTTGCGGGATTTTTCAGCAATTCCGTTTAAAAGTAAGTTTATACCAAAGTAGCCAACAAAAGTCATCAACATTCAAAATACAGCACCAACAATTGCAATGTGGTAAATATATTTTGTTAACGAAGGAAAAAGTGAAATTTTGGCCGAATTTGTCAAAAATGGCCTGTTTTTGCCGACTTGTCATTTTCAAAAGGTCATAGGTCAAAAACTATTGATCGACGATCAAAGTTGTGATTAACCATTTTTGTTCTAAACACTCAGTCCACCAATATGATATACTTTTTAGGGTCAATAGCCTGGTTTTTTATTATTTGTTTACCATGTTAAATTAAGATTTTGACCTCACATTGAAACACATGTGACTTAGACCCTAAATTGAGGTATAAGATCACTTTAACATCCACGTTCGCAAGGATGTCCACTAGTATGCTACAGACTTAAGGAAACATTTTGGTATATAACTCCCTGTGCCAGCAGACCGGAACTTAAAAAAACAAAAATGGGCCCGCGCTTTCCAGCTTTATGTGCTGGCATGATAAAATTCAAAGATGAATTCCGCAATAGAGTATAGCATCAAAAGCATCAAAAGGTGCTAGACTCGTTATTTTTGCTGATGATGCATTATATATTGGTCCTTACTGTACATATACCTGTTCTTCTGGTATTGTAAGATGCCTCTTGTTGAGTCTTCCATTTCTGATGAGCTTTTTTATATGAGAAGTGAATCCTCTCATTTATAGTTGGATTTTCATCTTGTCTCAGTTTGATGGCACCATGGAAACTGTCTGCATGACTTTGATCATCTTTTAAAATGAACTTTAATTCGCATCTTACGCCAACATCCCCTGATTGTATGAATTTGTATGGAATAGTCCCGGCCATACCATCTTCATCTTGAAGCCATTCATCTTTGGGATGAAGATTCTTAGTCAGAACCTTCAAGTCTTTCCCAGTAGATTGCAGGATAAATGTCGAAGGCATTGAACACATGCCACTCTCATTTTCTTTTTTTTCAGCGTCTTCTATCAATTTCTCGTGAACTGCATCAGTGGTTTTGAATGCATATACTCTGAGTAGGAAGAATTTGGTATCTCTTGGATCATCTTTGACAGGTTCAAGATAAGCCAAAATACGTAGCGTAAGTTCAGGAAGTTCAGGATATCCCAGACTCTTCATCAACATTGTTATTGGTGCAGTGAGGATGTCAAATAATGTAAAGTGATTCACCCGGAATTTGATTCTTTTCTCTTCTACAATAACCGGCATATCTTGTTTGGCCTCAGTACCATCATAAACCTTAACCCATTGTGATTCTGTATTCTCTTCTTTGCACCAGATCTGTAGAGACTTTGGGGTGATATTTAAACAAGAATGGGGCACAGACACAGTGAATGGTTTCAAAAATGTCATCCCATCTGGTTTACAGGAGATCACAGGGCCAAGTACGAGTTGGTTATATTGAAAGGGAGCATGATTTGCACTAGTGTCCACTGTTAGCGTGACATCAATACTTTTGTATGTTGGCAAGGCGCCTGCAGGGATGCTCAGCCTCAAATCATAGTCTTTCGATGTTATTTCACCACCTTTTTCATCTATACGTTTTGTCTGAGTTGACACAAACTTTCTCGATATTGCTCGTGATAAACCATCTGTAAAAATGAAACATATGTAAGTATAAAAAAAAAATGCATTAGCTCTTGTATAACAAGAAGAGTCTTTAAAAAAGACAATCATCGCTCAGAAGAGGTAGATTAAAAGCTAATTATTGAATTATTTAAATTATATGGCCACTTTAAACATCCTTGAAATTGGATAAAAGAAAATGAATCGTATTTGTTATATTGTATGAACTAAAAGGCCTAAAAATAAAGTTGGATTGCCCTTTCACCTCAAATTTGTTTGGGTCTGTAGGTCAATTTTTTTTAAATATTTTTTTTAGATTCCAAAGAATGACCAAATCACACTGGAATACACTGAGGTTTATAATCTAACTAAATATTGATATTAAAGTGACAACATCTGGTGGCATGGATAATATATATTTCAGAGTGGGGTCACATAGGGGTCAATTGAGGTCATTTAGGTGAACACATATGTAATTTCTAAAAAAAAGAAGTTAAAAAAAATCTTTTTTTTTAAAACTCTTTTTGGTTTTGTTTTAAAAAAAATAACTGCGACTGTACCAATCACCACAAATTCGGGCAAGAGGGTATTTATCTATGTTGATACTGATCATATAAACAATATTCAAAATGGAGCTAATTCACAAATTCCCACGTAAAATGGTCAGTAACTTGAACATGGTATACACTGGCACCGACATTTGTGAATGGTTATATGGGAATAGTTTCATCATGTCAATGGACCAATGTATCAATTAGTATTGTAATTCCATTCCTTGTTGTTACCTTAACTGTTAACAAATGGGGTTGAGGAGGGCGTGTACTACAGGCTATCTCAAACCCGAAATGATTAGTACCCATCATTGCCAAAAGTTCATTAATTTTTTTTCATCATGAAAATCAATAAGATTAGGTCCGTTATTTATCCTTATCTCTCACATAATTGTAGGCCTATATCCATTCATTTGAATCATATTATTATACTAGTATATAAATTTCAAACTGTTCCCTGAGGGCCCGTAGGCACACTCACTCCTTAAAAACTAATGCATTGTAACTGGTTAACTTGTGTCACACAATGTTATTATGCACAGCCAGTAATAAGAAGGAATGTAAACATGCTGATATTACTCAAGTTATTTATTTATTTTGCCCCCTTTGGGTTGAGTAGGCCTACTTTTCCAATATTGCTGTTTCACTTTATACACTATATGATAGTGTGTGATACATGTACAGCTATTATACATGTGGAGCTCAGACACCATCAACAGGCACTGAGAGAGTGCATTAGAGTGTGACCAGCACTACATTTATACCAGTCAGAGAACCAATCAGGAACATTATTAGAAGAAAATCTGGGATGGATATTTTCATTACAGTGGTTTATTGTAAAGAGGTGGCTTGGTGGGAGGTCATATATGCTAAAGATAGGATGAGCTTGAACACAGCACGCTAAAGTTGTGATAAAATGGCTGCATGAAAGTGTCCTTGACCGGGGGTCACAAAACAGATTTATACCATCTGCGATGGAAAAAGTGAGTTTTATATCTCTTCTAACACAAGACAACTGATTCAATCATGAGAGATGGTTCAATTTGTTTAAATTAATTATGTAGAGCACTTAAAACCTTTTAAAGCAGCATGCTCATCCAGCTTACATATCGTTTGGTTGCAAGGTCACCTAGTGCAGAAATGGGGTGGGGAGGACATACACAGAAATAATGTATTTCTGAAAAACCAATGTCTCCATAGATTTCAATGCAATATGATCCCTTAACAAAGTCTATCTTTTCTTGTTATTAAGAACAATCCAAAATGACAACTGAATGTATGTGTTGATAAATAAACACATTAAATGAATGCACATTCTGGCATTTACCCAATGTACAGCCTTCAACTTGAAGATCAGATTTCAGACCATGGAATTAATATTTGATTTTAAACAGAAACGTGTTGCTTATTTGATATATTTCACAGGGCATTGTCAGGTTTGCTGGGCATTCATCTGTAACAGTCATCTTATGATGACTTTTAATGTCAACTGATTATGTCAGACTGACATACACCTAACACAAAAATGGCCAAATTTCTTCTCCGTAGTTTGATACCTCATTCATAAAGATCGAATGGACACTTTAAAAGTTATGATGATTTCAATAACCATAAGTAACGACAACAAAGTTGCAATAGAATTGGTTTCCTATGGGATATCATTGATTTGCATTGTCCACTTACTGTGTGCTATCTCAACTAGTCAGGCATGGGGATGAATGGGTGACAGGTATCGACAGGGAGTCGGTACACACACATTTTCAATGCGTAATCACACACTAAGCAAGGATATCCCATTGAAACCCAATTTTAGTCCAAGATTATTTTTGGTAGTTGCGGTCGATTAAACAATCATAATATCAACAATAGCCACTCGATTTTTATGAATGAGGTATCAAACTACGGAGAAGAAATTTGTTCATGAAATGTATATCTCAGATTTATCGTATCGATTATTCTTGGATTAGCCATCAAAGCACCTGGTCAGGGACTTTTTGTGTTAGGTGTATATAGCATACATGCTGTATGACAAGTCTGCAAATATTTAACAATGAACTATCGCATGTTAGCCATATGGGGCAAAGATAAATGTTGATCTGATATTAGCCAAATTGTCCACTTTTAAACACATTGACAACTTTGGAAACAGCTTTTCTGCCAAAGACGATCATTGTTTCTGATGAAGTCTTCCAACAATAACATGTAAATATGTGAATAAATATCTATAGGCTTCACGATTATCATTTTCGATAACAAATCTGATAAATGTCTGCTTCTAGTATTACATGAAGAGGTCATGGAGAGGTCAGGGTGCACCATTAGATATCCATGAGGACTTTTTAGAAAATCCCCTTTTAGTGAGAATAAAAATCAACATACAAATAATAAAGGGACAAAATACTCACCTTTAGCTACAAAAAACCACCCATATCCAGAAGGGAAAAAAATTGCCTGCTCTGGCCATGGGAAAAACCTTTGCCACTACAGTAGGCCTACAATCAAGGAAAAAAAGGTTGGCACACTTTGTCTTAATTACGGAAAAAACCCCGCCCCTCTCCCCGGAGGCAATGTTGATCCGAGTCATATTATCAGAAGCCATGGTAGGTCCCCCAACATTGATTGATGGGGGATGGGGAGGATATAAGAAAGGGGGAGACTTTTGCTTTCTATTAAACAGTGCTATGTCCCAAGTCTGATCTTAATTGCGAGCACAGGGATATTTGTAATAAGTTGCGTCAAGTGTGCCAACTATTATTTTCCTTGATTGTAGTTGTTTTAAAAAAATCAACCAGGCACAACCACCCCACCCACCCCCGATATCCAATGTTGCACCCCTTATAGCTAGACTGTTATTCATTACCTGAAGCCAAGCTTGTAGTAGGCTGTTGGTGATCCATGAGGCTCATAGTAAGAAAGGTCTGTTAACACAAAACATATACAGGGTGAGTCAGAAAGAACGGGCACTTTTTTAGAGGAAACGCCACAGAAATTCCAGGCCTGCATATTCAAATCCAATGATAGCAATTCAAACTATTCTTTGATGCGATATATCTCTAGAGGAAAATTTACTTCAAAATTATACTTTAGATATATATGAGCACATAAACGCCTGATAAGTGATATTTGAGTAGCACTGTTTATAAAGGAAATTTAGAGTTCCAAACCCACTAACTCATTGTGTAATTATGTGTTAAAGTCAAAGTAATTCCACTAAATCCAGGGTTGTACAAAGTTGTTTCTTCCCCGGGAGCAAGGTTTTGAGCTTAACATTTCCCCAGCTATACTTACAGGTTTGATAAAAAAATCAAAAAATCAGATTACAATACTTCATTAGAATTTTTGTTAGGGGAGAATGAGAAAAAAATGATGGCGCGAAGCGCGCAATTTTTTTGTGGCATTTTACGCTAAAATGTTAAAATGTTGTCTAATTTAATTTGAAAATTTGCGCGAGGCGCGAAAAAAATTGCCTATTATGCAAAAATGTCGATTTTTTTTCTAATTTTAACTAAATAGAATTTTGTTGAGGGGGTGGGGGCACAAAAATATCTTTTGGGGAAATGCCCTCCCCTTGCCCCCTGTAGCGTCACCACTGGGGAAAAGCAATAAAACAATAAACACGTTAGTATACCTGCAAAGACCCAAAGTTTGCATTTTTTTCTCTTCATCTTTTTTCACCCTTTTCCCCAATACTTTTTCTTTTTCCACTTGGGATTATTTCCCCAATTCTGCTCATTATTTTCCGGGAGCGGTGCTCCCTGCTCCCGCACTTTGTGCAACCCTGACTAAATCATTGTGTAATTATGTGTTGAAGTCAAAGCAATTCCGATATCACCTACTGGAATTCTGCAACAGAGCATTGATTCACCATGAAATCCCTATCAGTGGTCAGTGAGTGCCATAATTCCTATCTCCAAAAAGGGAGATCTCTCTCAACCAACCAACTACAGAGGGATTAGCCTCACCTGTATTGGGGCTAATGTCTACAATCGTATGTTACTAAACCGAATACGCCCATTTGAGGACACTCTTCTTCGATGGAATCAAAATGGCTTTAGAGAGAAACGATCCACGATCTCCCAGATTTTAGCATTGAGATGAATAATTGAAGGAATGAAAGAAAGAAACCTTCCACTGGCTGCCGTATTCATATACTTCTCTAAGGCTTTTGACTCAGTACACCGTGATCGCATGTTCAACATCCTCAGTGCCTATGGTATCCCTGACACTATTGTCAAGGCAATCAAATTAATGTATGACAACTCTTCAGCTATTGTAATATCACCCGATGGGGAGACGGAACCTTTCAAGATTTTAGCTGGTGTTCTTCAAGGTAACACTTTGGCACCCTTCATCTCCATAACAATTCTTGACTACGTAATGCGATGTGCCCTGAAAGACATACGCTATCCTGAAATTCGTCTTTACGATCTTGATTTCGCAGACGATATAGCTCTCCTAGCAACATCAATCAGTAAAGTGGAATCACTGTTACAGAGTGTTGAGGCCGCATCGAATGCAGTTGGCCTACATTTGAATGAAGGAAAAACAAAAAGCCTCCTTATTAATATTGCCACCTCAGCCAGTGTAAAGACCATCAAAGGAGTAGAGCTGGAAAACGTCTCCAATTTCAAATACTTGGGGGCCTATGTTCTAGACACATCTCAGGAATTCAAATACAGGAAAGCACAAGGATGGGTTGCCTGCAATAAGCTGCAGAAGATCTGGAAGTCTGATTTCAAAAGAACAGCAAAAATCAGAGTATTCAAAGCCTGCGTAGAAAGCATTTTGTTGTACGGCTCTGAAACATGGACCATCAGAAGGAAAATTAAGACCGAATCCACGGATGCTATACTCAACTGTTACGTAGAATATTTAACATCAGTTGGAGGGATCGCATCCCAAACAGTGTGGTATATGGCGATATCCCCCTATAATATCAATAATCAGTCAGCGCCGTTTATGTTTTGCTGGCCACTGCATACGAACAACCAACCAGCCTGTCTCCCGTCTAATTTTTTGGACTCCTCCTGGTGGGAAAGCTAACCGAGGCAGAAGACCCCTTCAGTATCCTGATACCGTCAAGAATGATATGGGTTTAGATCCACCAGAGATCTGCCAACTCATGAATGACAGGAAAGTCTGGGCCCAGTATGTTGCGAATGTTTCCTCCATTTCGTCCACGGACGACCAATGATGATGATGATGATGATGCTGAGGATGTGTTGTTTTGAATGTGTTGGTATTCACCAGTTTGTGAGTAAAATGATCAAAAGCTCCTTGTACAAACTTCGTAGAATAAATTTAAAATGATAACTAATATTTGACTTGCTGCCAAATTATTAATATTTACCTCGTACTCCTGCTGTACGGTTCTTCGCTTAAAGACACCAAGAAGATCCAATGGCGTCTTACCATCCTATAGAAAATACAACATTTCAATCGAAAACTTTAATAACAAATTCTTCTACAAGAAAGGAAGAGTTTCATTGAAAAAAGCCAAATACATTTTTGTTCTCAACATATTTACTATCAGATCATTAACATTTATTTTATAATGCTAGCTTTTATACTTGATATCTTATACTGATTATTGACCAAATATTATTGAATACAATAGGCCATATAAATATGTTTTGTGAATTTGTGTTTTTATTTTAACCATTGATATGTATGTTTGGGAATATTGCATTAAGCACACAAAATGTTAAATTTATTGGCCTCTATGGAAAGAGATTGAAAACAGTTTTTGTAGGCAGTCAGTAAAAACAAACAAGTATATTTTGTTTTTTGGCCGTACATTCAGAAATAAACATTTTAGCACGCAATACAGCACAAAGAGCTTTGATTGGCAGCATGTGTAACTTCATTACATTGTTAGATTACTTGGTATTTTCTTGTGTTTCACAACATAACACTTACCTTGTCCTTCGATGTAATATCGGTTTTCGATCGAATGAGAAGGATGATCACTTGTAAGTATTTCAAACTCTCACTCTCACTTGCATTATTGTACTCTTCACAGGCATAGTGCATTGGTGTTTGTTGCTGAAAACACATAAAATATATATGTGCAAATTACTTGTAGATAAGACTCTCTCTGAGTCTGGCTATCTTCATGTACAAATTATATGTATCATAAATTGTACTTATAGAACTTGGTAGGGTGATTCTTTTACGGATGAGACCGCAGCTAAAACTAGGATATTAGTGTGTGACGTCGGCAGCCACACGAATATAGTGCATAGGAAGAAAAAGGTGCTTGAACAGATACATTTATAAACAAACAGTTTTTCAAAATAAGGATGCGCTTTATACAAAATACTAGATGTAGAGACTCAACAAAAGAAAGTCATACACTTTGTTTTATGTCCTATAGAGTAACTTCCAATTACTTGTTCATCAAATAGGCTAGATAGACATTTGGACAAATTTTGTAGGTTCAATTTGATACCAAACTTGCCACAAAACAACAACGATAAGCCATAATTAGCCTAATTTAAAGAAAATGTGTGACGTTTCCAAATTCAATATTAGCTATTATGTTGGTCTATATAAGCATGATCGATTCTAGCCGAACCTATGACTAGCGAAACTCAATAGTGAAGAGGGACCGGGTTCGAGACCGTGAATTTTTAAGGTCATTGCTAATTTAATTCATGCCAGTTTGTCCGTGTCTATATATTTGTATTCATTTATCTTACTCGGATTGCATTCTTTGCCCGATCCTTGTGTGTATTTAATTGAGTTTCGCTATTTATAGGTTTTGCTAGAATTGCTTATAGGCCACCATTATAGCTAATATTTACTACATGTATTTTGGTCGCTTGAGACTCTCAACAATGGATTTGTAATACACATTAGCACTCATTCATCCGTCATCCACGTAAACACAGCCTCCGTGGTCTAGTGGTTTGTTCTTCTCCGCGATAGTGAAGAGGGACGGTTCGAGACCGTGTATTTTTAAGGTCATTGTTAATTTAATTCACGCCAGTTTGTCCGAGTCTATATTATATTATTTATGTTTCCAAATTCACATTTTCAACACACGCGGAGAAAAAATGCTGTGTATGCATGGCCTGGATGACCGCTGGAGATATCAATCACACATGCTACACTACCCATGTATTACAATTTAAATTTGAATAAGCCGCGCAGGGGAAATGTGCAGTGATCAATATGGGATAAATACGGGATATGCGCTTGGTAACCTTCGGTCTTTTCTTCCGCATAGTGTATTGAATATGCAAATTTGAAACGTCACAGATTTTCATTAACAGGTGCTAATCTTTGTTGTTTTGTGGCAAATTTGGTACCAAATTATGCCAGAAAAATTCAGCCAAATGTCTACCTAGCCTGGTTGGTCAAAAAATATTTGGAAGTCACTCTGTAGGATATAAACAAAGTGTATGAATTTCTTTTGTTGAGCACTTTACATTACTGGACACATGGAGGAGTTGCCTAGAACGTATAGTAGGCTGTGATGAGCTCCAGAGAGTGGGACAGACAGCAGCCGATGGAAGTCTGTTCCATCCATGGATTCCAATTGGTAAAAAGTGCATTTGGGTGCATATTATATTGATGAATGGATTGTGTTCACATACTTGTCCAGTCTGTTGGGAGAGGTGCGGTATCCTTTGTATGTTAGGTTTATATCCACCAAGCCATAGTGAAGAACATAGAAAAAACTGTCATAGCAAATTTAGGATATTAATTAACAATGAGTTTGCTGTCATTATTTAGTGATATCCGGGTTATATCATCCTATGGTTGTTAATTGACAACAGCATGCATAATCACGTGGCAACCATTGGATTGTATCGGTCTACACGTTTGGATTTGAAAAAGGTTTTTCACATGTTGGTGGTGCTATCACACATTTTAGGACTGATGATTTAATTTAAAAAAACAATTCATTGTAAATTGGAAGATAAAGAATTGTGAATTTTGTGTGTCTGCAATTAGTTATTAAATGATACAAGGCACGCATTACAACAATGTTTTACAATGTTTTATAGGATTTCTGAAACTATGAAATAATTTTTAACCCAGCAGAACGAACGCGTGCTACAGGCAAACAAATCTCTTAGGTTGGGTTGGACGGTAAGACTTTTTATTTATTTATTTTTCCCCTTCAAATTGACCATAAAAATAAATTTTGTTTTTTGACAAGCCAAACATATTTTAAGGTCAGTAGTAATTTGTACCTGATTTTGTTGTTTTTCTCACCCATGTCTAAAAAATGGGTCAGTCAGGCCCATAGAACAGGCTTTTTTCATTGTCTAAGGGTCTTTTGAAGAAAATTTGCGTAAGAAAAAACTGGTGTATTTGTCTTAATCTTAACATAGGAACACATTGATTTAAACTTGATGTAAACAATGAGTTGAGCACAGTGGTAGGGTCTTTGTTTTACAGTGGGGTCTCTAGTTTTGTGAGGTAGGTTGAGCTGCACTCCATTTTGCTCAGTGCCCAACCCTAACTCTCAGCGCTCATAACCCTAGTTCTATAACTATGTAGCATGGCCCAAGTGTTATGCTGCATATGGAATCCAGACTGTTTATTCCCTATTCCGAATAAATGAAGGCCCGATTACGCGTTTTTCATAAATCTAACATGCAATTTAATTCTTAAAGTAACCTCACCAAAATGCATACATTCTGGTTATTTATAGAATAAGTCAATTGTTTTTCACACGATTTGCCAATTTTAGCACTAGAGGGGAGGGTGTTGTCTCGGGGTAAAGTCAAAATAAATAAGGCATTCCATTATAATAATAATAATAATAATAATAATAATAATAGCGACAAGGCACATATCCACTCTAGATAAGAGCGCTCAAGGCACGAACGTGAAATACAGTATAAATAAAAAACGATAAACAACAACAATAAAAATGCAAAGGCCTACCCATGTGACATAAAAAAGAATGAACAATAAGGGTATACGGTAAACAATATGAAAACACTACTTGATTATTACAAAATGTTTCAGACATCAGATGTGTTTTCAACAGTGTTTTGAAGGTTATTACAGTTTTTGCTGTTTTTATATTGATAGAAGTTCATTCCAGAGAAACGATCTGTCTCCGTAAGTTCGCTTAGATATAGTTTCTTGAAGAAGTTGCATGTGTCCAGAACGAAGAGTGCGAGTTGACACATAATTTGATAAATATGATGGGGCAACATTGTTGATACATTTAAATACAATCAGCAATAGTTTGAAAACAATTCTCTGAGCGATAGGGAGCCAACTTAAAATTGGCGTTATATGGTAAGATCTTTTATAGAATATGAGTATGCGAGCTGCAGTGTTTTGAATTGTCTGAAGACGATAGAGTTCGTTAGACGGTAATCCACGAAGAAGAGGATTGTTGTTATAAAGACGAGAGGTTATAAATGAATGAAGTATTTGTTCTGTAGCATCACAACTTAGGTATTTGTGAATTCTGCTGATATTACGTAGTTGTAGTACTGAGCAACGAATGACATTGGAGATGTGAGGTTTCATAGTCATGGAAGAGTCAAAAATTGCACCCAGATTCCGAGCTTTGGAAACTGAGGCAATTGCAGAGTTTTTAATTACATTTGATATAGGAAGATTAAATGGAAATGACAACATAAATAGGCCATGAGGGGAAACGCTGTTCTACAGGCCAGAATTACCCTTTTTTCAAGATATTTTATTTAATTTCCAATTGTTTTGTTTTGTTTTTATTTCTGATTTAAAAAATATATAAGAAAATATAAGAACATATTTGAAATTTGTTGAATATTTTATAATTAACATAATTTAACGGTAAAATACTGAATACTGTGCAAGTGGAAATGTGTGTGCTACATTAATTTTCACACTTTTCACGTTAAAATCAGCAATCACGCAAATAAAAATGCTCAAATAAATTCATTTTGTATGTAGGTCTATGTAAGGTCGCACAAAATCGTGAAAATAAAAACAAGCAAAATTGTTCAAAATGTGCAAGGCGCGAAAATAACATGCGCAAACATTTAAAAACAAGATATCTCAACAAATGTTGCTGTTATATAATCACTTAATTACAACATGTACAGTACACAATGCTATACGTTCTACATACCAGACTAATCCATATTTTTATTAAGATTTTTGATTTCAACATTATTATTTTTTAGCTGATTAAAATAAAAGAGGAAAAAAGAGAAAATGTTTGACAATATTACATTTGTTTACAAATAACATTTATTTATGAGAGTGATTGAACACCCGTCGACATAGCATATTAAAAGAACATAATTTAACGGAAAATACTGAATACTGTACAAGTGGACATTTACGCGCTACATTTATTTTCGCGTTTTTCGTGCTAAAATCTGCAATTGCAAAAATAAAAATGCAAAAATATATTCATTTTGCATGTAGTTCTGTGTAAGGTCGCTCAAAATCGCCAAAATAGAACCAAGTAAATTTGTTCAAAATGTGTAAAGCACGAAAAATAACATGCGCAAAAATATATATATATTGACAGTGCAGTAAACGCCACAATCCTTATTTACTTATATGTGTTTTGTTTTGTAGCAACACCTTGCAACATTCCGCAGCTGGCATTGTGCATACCACAACCACCCTGCCAGCTGCAAGGTGTTACTATTAATAGTACTATCATTTATTATTATTGTACTTTCCTAATATTATTATAATCCACATTATTGATATCATCCATCTCATACTGAGATCACATTCTGATGATTCACTTACATCTTCATCCTTAGCCTCTACATCAGCATGGTGTGCAATCAACACCTCACACACGTCTGGTGTTGAATACCTAGCTGCCTCGTGCAATGGGGTCTCGTTCTGTGAAATGACAACAAATATAAATGTTGATGTTATATAATCACTGAATTACAACATGTACTGTACACAATGCTATAGGTAGCACTGTGTACTGTACACAATGCTATAGGTAGATTACAAGGAAATGAAACATAATTAGGCCAAGGAACTGCCATTCTACGGACCAGACTAATCCGTAGTTTTTATTAAGATTTTTTATTTCAACATTTTAAAAAAATTGAAAAAAGAAAGAAATATATTTCAAAATATTTAATCTTATTTTCTTACAAATACAAAGTGATTGAACACCCGTCGCCATAGCATATTTAATGAACAGAATTTAATGGTAAAATACTGAATACTGCAGTGGATATTTATGCGCTGCATTTGTTTTCGCGCTTTTCATGCTTAAATCAGCAATTACGAGAAAAAAAACCGCTTACGTATATTTAATTTGCATGTAGTTCTATGTAAGATTGCTCAAAATCGTGAAAATAAAAACAAGCAAAATTGTTCAAAATGTGTAAAGCGTGAAAAATGTCACGCGCGAAAATGTCCACTTTAACAATAAACGATTATTGCGCTCATTTAAATACAAGCTATCTCATTGACAGTGCAGTAAACACCACACTCCTTTGTTACTTACATTGTTTTGTTTTGCAGTAACACCTTGCAACATTCCACAGCTGGTTTTCAGGTGGCATTGTGCATACCACAACCACTCTACCAGCTGCAAGGGTCACTATTAATAATACTATCATTTATTATTATTATCGTGTTCCTAATCTTAATATAATCCACATTATTAATATCATCCAACTCATACTGAGCCCACATTCTGATGATTTACTTACCTCGTCATCCTTAGCCTCTAAATCTGCATGGTGTGCAATCAACACATGACATACGTCTGCTGTTGAGTACATAGCTGCATAGTGCAATGGGGTCCAGCGCTGTGAAATGACCACAAATCCAGATTTTTATTTCAACATTTAAAAAAAATTAAACAAAATGTTCCTGATTAGAATAGAAGAGTAAAAAAGAATATATTATTTAATTTAATATTTTTACAAATAAAATTTGTTAATGCAAGTTATTGAACACCCGGCGCCATAGCATATTTTATGAACATCATTTTTTTCAGTAAAATACTAAATACTGTGCAAGTGGAAATTCATGCGCTACATTTATTTTCGCGCTTGTCATGCTAAAATCAGCAATCGCGATTTTATGTCAGGTCGCTCAAAATCGTGAAAATAAAAACAAACAAAATTGTTCATAATAAGTAAAGCGTGAAAAATTACGCGCGCGAAGATTTCCACTTTTACAATTAATGATTGTTGTGCTCATTTAATACAAGAGATCTCATTGACTAAATACTACAATCCTTATATACTTACATTGGTTTTGTTTTGTAGCAACACCTTGCAACATAAGCTGATTTTCAAGTGGCATTGTGCATACCACAACCACTCTACCAGCTGCAAGGTGTTACTATTAATAGTACTATCATTTATTATTATTGTGATTAAACACCCGTCGCCATAGCATAGCTGCATTTAGTATTATTGCCATTTCATATAATATTATTATAATCCACATTATTAATATCATCCATCTCATACTTAGCCCATATTCTGATGATTTACTTACCTCGTCATCCTTAGCCTCGACATCCGCATGGCCCTGTGCAATCAACACCTCACATACGTCTGCTGTTGAGTACCTAGCTGCATAGTGCAATGGGGTCCAGTCCTGTAAAATGATAACAAATACAAATGTTGATGTTATATAATCACTGAATTACAACATGTACGAGGGGGTATCAAAAAGTTTTAGAAA
Source organism: Ophiura sarsii (assembly GCA_035610835.1). Lineage (NCBI taxonomy): Eukaryota > Metazoa > Echinodermata > Ophiuroidea > Amphilepidida > Ophiuridae > Ophiura > Ophiura sarsii. Next base: position 60,459,854 of record CM069458.1, on the reverse strand, counting down.
TCACCCAGAAGTGAAGGAGCCAGAAATTTAATTTTGTTATGTGATCCTTCATACATCTTTACAAAGTCCCTGTGCAAAGTTACACATTTCTCCTACTATTTATTACCTGTCCACAGACCGCCATTGTAGAGATAATCAGATTGACCGCCATTGATTGATTTTCAGATTGCCTCAGATTGTGTTATTCCCAAAACAGCAATAAATAGTTTAAAGTGTTGACACAAAGGGTCAAAGGTCATATAGGGTCATTAGCGGTCAATCTGTGCACACCCCATGTTACCCATAAGTTTATTGTCACCAAGCTTGTTTGTAATGACCTTTGACCCCTTTCTTCAGACTGAGACCGTCTGTCATCGTAACAGCTGCAAGCGAAACGATCTTTCATCCATCTCATACTGAGCCCACATTCTGATGATTTACTTACCTCGTCATCCTTAGCCTCTACATCTGCATGGTGTGCAATCAACACTTTACATACGTCTGCTGTTGAGTTCCTAGGTGCAAAGTGTAATGGGGTCCGGCACTGTGAAATACAAATGTTGATGTTATATAATCACTGAATTACAACATGACATGTACACAATGCTATAGGAATATTAAATGAAATAAAAAAATTAAAAAAAATTGGCCAAGGAACTGCCGTTCTACGGCCCAGACTAATCTATAGTTTTTATTCAGATCTTTTATTTTAATCAGCAATTTTTTTTAAATAAAAGAGTTTTTTTTTTTTTTTTTTTACAAATAAAATTTGTTTATGACAGTGATTGAACACCCGTTGCCATAGCATTTTTTAATGAACAGAATTTAACGGTAAAATACTGAATACTGTACAAGTGGAAATCTATGCGCTACATTTATTTTCGCGCTTTTCATGCTAAAATCAGCAATCGAGAAGATAAAAAAATTTAAAAAAATCAATTGCATGTTGTTCTATGTAAGGTTGCTCAAAATCGTAAAAATAAAAACAAGCAAAATTGTTCCAAAATGTGAAAAATTACAAGCACTAAAATTTCCACTTTTACAATAAATGATTATTGTGCTCATTTAAATACAAGATATCTCATTGACAGTGCAGTAAACACCACCATCCTATTTACTTGTATTTGTTTTGTTTTGTTTTGTAGCAACACCATTCCACAGCTGGTTTTCAAGTGGCATTGTGTATACCACAACCATTCTGCCAGCTGCAAGGTGTTACTATTAATAGTAGTGTCATTTATTATTATTGTTATTTCCCTAATATTATTATAATTCACATTATTAATATCATCCATCTCATACTGAGCCCATATTCTGACAATTCACTTACCGTGTCATCCTTAGCCTCTACATCTGCATGGTGTGCAATCAACACCTCACACACGTCTGCTGTTGAGTACCTAGCTGCATAGTGTAATGGGGTATTGCGCTGTTAAAATGACAACAAATACAAATGTTGATGTTTATTACATAATCACTGAATTACAACATGTACTGTACACAATGCTATAGGAAGATTAAATGGAAATAAAAACTTCTACGGACCAGACTAATCCATTTTGTTCAGATTTTTTATTTTAACATTTTTTATTTTTCTAAAAAATAAAAAAGTTGCTGATTAAAATAAAAGAGAAAAATAGAATATATTTCCAGATATTTAATTTTTTTTATACAAATAACATTTGTTTATGAAAGTGATTGAACACCTGTTGCCAAAGCATTTTAATGAACATAATTTAACGGTAAAATACTGAATACTGTAAAAGTGGACATTTATGCGCTACATTTATTTTCACCCTTTTCATGCTAAAATTAGCAATCGCGAAAATATAAACAAACACATATATTGAATTTGCATGTAGTTCTATGGTAGGTCGCTCAAAATGGCAAAATAAAAACAATCAAACATTTCCAGAATATGTAGATCACGAAAAATTACATGCGCGAAAAATTGTTGTGCTCATTTAAGTACAAGCTATCCCATTGACCAGGACAATCCTTATTTACTTACATTTGTTTTGTTTTGTAGTAACACCGTGCAACATTCCACAGCTGGTTTTCAAGTGAAATTGTGCATTCCACAACCACTCTGCCAGCTGCAAGGTGTTGCTATTAATAGTACTATCATTTATTATTATTGTCATTTCCTGATATCATTATAATCCACATTTTTAATATCATCCATCTCATACTGAGCCCACATTCTGATGATATACTTACCCGGTTATCCTTAGCCTCTACATCTGCATGTTGTGCAATCAACACCTTACAAACATCTGCTGCTGAGTACATAGCTGCATAGTGCAATGCGGTCAGGTTCTGTGAAATGACAACACAATACAAATGTTGATGTTATATAATCACTGAATTACAACATGTACTGTACACAACTGATGGAGGAAGAACAAATGGAAACGAAAACAGAATTAGGTCAGACCAACACTCTTTTCCTTCAAAATTTGAGGTGCTTTTTTTAATTCACAAAATATCTGAAAAGTAAAGCAAATGTTTAATTTTGTTTTGAAAATAAAAATGAATTTTTAAGTAAATGATGGAGCAGGTTGACAAAAAGCTACACATGTAACTGTCTATATAATCATTTAATTACAACACATACTGTGTACACAACTGATAAAGGAAGATCGAATGGAAATATAAAACAGAATTATTAGGCCTTTAGCATATTTAATAACAGTTAGAATGTCCACTACCACAGCAGCCTCAGCGTTTATCCCATACCGCCCTCGCAAGAATGTTGGGACAATCCAGTTAAGGTTTGAACTTTGAGCTGTTGTTTTGTCCGACCAAAATACGGACAATCCAACTGGGGCTACAGGACTTGAATTTATCACCGTTTCGTCCGGGCGGGGTTAGCCTTTGTACACGATCCTTGCATTGTAGTTTTCAATTTCTAAACGCGTGCACCGATACTTATCATTTCTGGTGTGTCCATAGCTAGCTATGCAGTAGCGCCAACGACATATTTGTACAAGAAAATTAAATAAAAACCCACACACACTTGACAATAATAAAATACATAAATACCCGTTTCAATTCAACTTTCGCACAATCCTATTCCAGTTTAGAGTAAATGAAGACTTGGATAAGTCTAAAAAATTGACGCGGACAGCGGTAAATTTAATTTAATAAAAGGTTATACCATGTATACCGGCAGCATGTTTGCAGCGGGTGATTTGCCATTAGGTCTAAAACCATTTTGTCTAATACCCATTTAGTCTAATACCAATTGGTCTAATGCCAATCGGTCTAATATATAATATATGGTAATAATTTCCACTTGGTCTAATATCCATTTGGTCTAATTTAAATCATATTGGCGTCTACGTTGAGCGGAGAGGCTACGGCCAAAAAGAAACCGAGACTCGACAGGAATAAATTCACTCATTTTGTCTGTAATGCAAACAACAATTTATATCATGGCCTCGGTTTCTTCCGATTCTCCAAAGAGTATAATAATGTAGGACTGTTAATTTAGCTGTTGAGAGATTGGTGGCTAAAACTTTTAAAATCTCGTTTTTACTATTTAGCCGCCACCGCAAACGCTTAAAATGTAATTTCTTCGTTATTATCTTAGAGTGTAAACGGATTCAATGGTGCCATATTTCTATATCTGAAGAAACTGTTTTAATTAAAAGGCACGAACACTAAGGTCTTTTAAGAAATTATGGTAGGGGGCCGCTGCCATTACGGGCATTTGCCACTCGGAAGCTGACGACACCTGACCCCTTTTATTATAAATTCACAAATTGTGACAATTTGCATTCGAAATTTAGTTTTCGTCAAAATCCCCTCCAAAGCCCCCCGTTTTAGAGACCCTGACCCCCCCCCCCCCCCCCCCCCCCGCATGTGGAGAGATAGGCCGGTGGTCGGGTATATATAAATGACCATTTTAGTCATATACATGGAGTTTTGTCACTCATTTAGGGGAATATCTCACCGCGGTAGTTATGCCACTGAAGGATATAGTACCGCTCAGTCACCCCGCCTCTCCTGAAATACACCAACCAGATCAGTTTTGTTCTATTGGCAAATTTTTAATAGTGGCGTTTGAAGTCTATATTTCGAATACTACCTGGTCCCATTTCATAACCAACTTTTCTTAATCCTTGTTACCCCCCCCCCCCCCCCCCCCCCCCCCACCCCCCGTAGACTAATGCAAAGATCTTATACAAGTTTATTGTAACGAACCCTTCTTCAAATCAGAAGTGTAAGACTTATTACGCTCTTGCGGGCTCGCGCCGAAACAGTCATACAAATGATACACGTAATGTTAAAACGCCACGGCAATGCAGGCTAACTTTAGGCGGAACTGCCGCAGTCTTACAGAGTTCAAACCTTAACTGGATTGTCCCAACATTCTTGCGAGGGCGGTATCACTGTTCTCGATTTCTACCAGAGTGACCCCTCTTTAGTATTCCTCCATGGTAATATGTCTCAAGTTATATGGTAGTCTCGTGTTAAATTGGTTACAGGCCGAAATGCTATGCGATGCAGGAAGATCATCAAGGCTGCTGTGGTACACTATATGCTACACAACTTGTCCTTGGTAAAGGCTAGACTAGTGAGGACTGTTAAGTTACAAGTACCCCCTCTAGTGTTGATTGAAATGTCCTTTGTGTAGTTGGAGTCAACCTTGAATAGGTAAATCTGGGTCATGGATATTTGCATATTGATTGGCTGGTCTTGTTTTGTAGCAATCTTGCAACATTCACCAGCTGGTTTCCAAGTTGTATTGTGCATTTTTACTACAACCCTGCCGACAGGTGCAAAATGATACTATTTCGTGGCCTATATTATAATATTGATTATTATTCAATATTGTTGTTTCCTTAAGGCCATGTGTTTTGAACTCGCCACCCTTCCCGTTGCATGTCCAGATTTTTACATTTTACACCATCTGAGATTCGAATTAGCATATCGCAATAACTACTTGTTCTACCCCATAAAAAGTATATATTTTCTGAACGGTAATCTCACAAGAAATCTAAATATGCGATTGGAATTTGCATAAGACCTAATGGTAACATGTTGTGATTAAGAATGTTCAAAAAATATCGATTTTTTTCATATTTTGATTAAAGCTCAATATTTTTTTTATTCCTATCCCAATCATCATTTTACTGTGCATATTAGTTCCTCATGCAATTTACCCATCAGAACATAATGGTTGTCAAGTGTAACTTGTTGAAATATACTATATCGGGAAGTAAATGAGCACAAACGTTTACATTTCAAATTTATTAGAGTTTACACATATATTTTTTTGGCTATTCATCCTATCCTATTTTAAGCAAGATTTCTGAATTCCCCTATTCGAGAGCTTTCCAAAAATGTATAATTTTGCTATAATCGGTTGAATAATTTTGTTGTTATAGTCATGTATGTAAAACCGATGAATTAGGGCAAGTTTACTGTGTAGTGAATAGGGAAAAAGCCAAAGACAATGCAATCGATTTGTGATTACAACTGTTACGTAAGAGTTGACACGTTTGTTGAAACAGAAACTTATAGAATATAAAACAATCGATAAAATGAGAGCAAAATCATGGTTGTACCATACAGAAATGAGGAGTTATTGTAATTTGAACGTAGAATTGGGAACATTTTCTATATTCCCCATAGAGATTGTACACGACGCCACCGCCACCGCCGCCACCCCTGACTTTCGAAGTATAATCAATCATATCTCAGCCAAACAGTTATAGAAATACCTGATTTATTCACACGGTGTAGCTAGATAAATAAGCTTTCAAATGACACCTAAACCATAGCTTTACTAC